>JAHBBA010000028.1:0-73056 GCA_018806925.1 Skeletonema costatum | reverse complement strand
TTCACACCCAAGCTGCCGTTGTGCTTGATCTTGGAACATAACATTATATCTCATCATAACAACAAAGCAATCATCCACTCATCAATTCATCGCAACCGCAAACCCACAACTCGTTACGAGAAAAGCATATATTATATAATATAGTTCTTTGTCTTTGATTTGGCTACTTAACTAAATGATTTCGTAAAAAAAAAATCTTTCATAATAATATGTCGAATTGATTGATAACTTCGATGATGCATTCCAGTGTAGCAAATAGAAGTGCTTGATCTTGGAACATAACATAACAATTGATCATACCAACAAAGAAATCTATCCACTCATCAATTGTCATCGCAAAAACACAACTCGTTACGAGAAACGTTTCCTATAAGTTCTTTGTCTTTGATTTGGCTAATCATCCAACATGGCTGCGTCTGCTGCCTCCCTCTGCGGACTCTTCGCTGCATCCGAAGCGGCTTGGTGTCCACGAAGAGCCGTGGCAAAGTCATCTTTCTCTACATATCCTCTCATGTAGCCAAACTTCAGCCTTTCTAGTGATGGATCATGTCCAATACAGGCTGAGATGAGCCAGTGCTTTGTTGCTCTCTTGAATCTGCCATTGGACATGTCAAGAAGAGCAAGATTGTATCTAGATATGGGATGGCCACGAATGGCTGCCTGTTCCCAGTGGTAAACTGCCTTATTCGTGTCCTTCTCGACACCTTTCCCCTTTCTATACATACTTCCCAGCTGATCATGCGCGTCCGCATCATCGACCACCTCGGCTGCTTTTGTCAGGTATGCAAAGGCGCTGACGTAGTCCCCTTGCTCGTAGCATCGTATACCCTTTCCTCGGATTGCAGCAGGATCATTCACCTTTACCCGTTTCATCACATTCATGTTGGCTTCTGTTTCCGATCTCGGGAATGGCCGTCGGCAGAATGGACATGTGTGTTCCAGGGATTCTTTCAGCTCTCTTATATCATTGGCATAAGCACACCCATTGCAGACTTTTTTGTAGCAGCATGACATGATTCTAGATTTCCTGCAATCAAGCGGCAGTGGCAATAAACAGATGGGGCAATCTCCTAGATGGCTGTCTTCGGGTTGTTTGAACAAGATCTCTTCACGTAACTCAGCTGCCCGTTTCTCGCAGGCTCGTTTGTGCTGTGGTTTATGCTCCCTTTGACATTCATTGCTGCAATATTGAACTAGATCACATGCGGGACATTTGTTTAATTGGATCTCATCTAATTCCACGATGCCACAGGAAGCACACCACAAGTATCCCTCTAATGTGTTGTCGTTGTCTGGAGTCTCTGTGTCTGTGCTGATGATACGTTGAGCTTCTGTCATTTTGTCAAGATGGTTGATTGGTGAAAGAGTTAGAGGAAGGTCAAAGCTGCCAGTGAGGAGTGAGGACGATACTCTTAGCTTCAGCCTCAGCTTCAGCTTCAGGATGATCTGTTTTATAGATTTTATGTGTTGTTAGTGATAGAGATGATTTGTGGACAGAGCAAAAGGCCTTATCGTGGAGACATGATGTTTAGTTTGTTGCGCTTGGATGAGCCTTCATTCTTCCAATCGTCAGTTACCATAACCGAAAAACGTGGTCTGAAAGAGTGAAGCGGCCGATTAGTCAGTACTTCACAGTTCACAGATGGACCCTCCTCCATCACATATGACCTTTGCTGACGTAGTCCCTAGATAAACTCATCAGTCTGGTGTTCAGTCACAATTTGCGAGCGAACCACCAATCAGCTGTCTTACTTTTTTGTACCGCAGTGCTTTGTGCATTCGCGACTACAACCCCACATGACCATGACTCTTCCCTCTTCCACTTGGTGGTCACCAGCAGGTTGTTGAGACTCTGTTTGTTGTTTTCTCATTCGGGCTGAGCTGAAGCTGAAGGAAGTTTTGGTTTTACTCACGGCACCAGACCGTTGTTTTCCGAGTTGTTGTTCTACGAGAGATAAGACCCAAAGCCAAAGGATGGAGATCATGGAGAGCCAGCATGCTCTCTCAAATTGATAAAGATCATAGCCAAGAGTTTCAATGAAACCTGTTTGTAATCTCCTGAACCTGGCTGGTGCCCACGGTATAAGTCACGAGAAGGCAGATCGGCCGTTAGTATGCATATGCAGGTGATGGCTGCTTCTGATGGCCCATTATAGTTGGCCATGATAGTATAGAAGCATCTTTATCACGGCTCAAGCTCTCTTTGGTCGTATCGGCGTCGCTACAACGTCGTAGATGACCTGATGAGGCCCAGTTGGGGACGGCCGCCAGCACAACTCAGCACCATATCGTATCTAACGCTGTGAATATGTCAATCAACACCTTCTGAAGGCCCATTATAGTTGGCCATGATAGTATAGAAGCATCTTTATCACGGCTCAAGCTCTCTTTGGTCGTATCGGCGTCGCTACAACGTCGTAGATGACCTGATGAGGCCCAGTTGGGGATGGCCGCCAGCACAACTCAGCACCATATCGTATCTAACGCTGTGAATATGTCAATCAACACCTTCTGAAGGCCCATTATAGTTGGCCATGATGGTATAGAAGCATCTTTATCACGGCTCAAGCTCTCTTTGGTCGTATCGGCGTCGCTACAACGTCGTAGATGACCTGATGAGGCCCAGTTGGGGACGGCTGCCAGCACAACTCAGCACCATATCGTATCTAACGCTGTGAATATGTCAATCAACACCTTCTGAAGGCCCATTATAGTTGGCCATGATAGTATAGAAGCATCTTTATCACGGCTCAAGCTCTCTTTGGTCGTATCGGCGTCGCTACAACGTCGTAGATGACCTGATGAGGCCCAGTTGGGGACGCCCGCCAGCACAACTCAGCACCATATCGTATCTAACGCTGTGAATATGTCAATCAACAACTTCTGATAACTCAATATAGTTGGCCATGATAGTATAGAAGCATCTTTATCACAGCTCAAGCTCTCTTTGGTCGTATCGGCGTCGCTACAACGTCGTAGATGACCTGATGAGGCCCAGTTGGGGATGGCCGCCAGCACAACTCAGCACCATATCGTATCTGACGCTGTGACTATGTCAATCAACAACTTCTGATAACTCAATATAGTTGGCCATGATAGTATAGAAGCATCTTTATCACAGCTCAAGCTCTCTTTGGTCGTATCGGCGTCGCTACAACGTCGTAGATGACCTGATGAGGCCCAGTTGGGGACGGCTGCCAGCACAACTCAGCACCATATCGTATCTAACGCTGTGACTATGTCAATCAACACCTTCTGAAGGCCCATTATAGTTGGCCATGATAGTATAGAAGCATCTTTATCACGGCTCAAGCTCTCTTTGGTCGTATCGGCGTCGCTACAACGTCGTAGATGACCTGATGAGGCCCAGTTGGGGATGGCCGCCAGCACAACTCAGCACCATATCGTATCTAACGCTGTGAATATGTCAATCAACACCTTCTGAAGGCCCATTATAGTTGGCCATGATAGTATAGAAGCATCTTTATCACGGCTCAAGCTCTCTTTGGTCGTATCGGCGTCGCTACAACGTCGTAGATGACCTGATGAGGCCCAGTTGGGGACGGCTGCCAGCACAACTCAGCACCATATCGTATCTAACGCTGTGACTATGTCAATCAACACCTTCTGAAGGCCCATTATAGTTGGCCATGATAGTATAGAAGCATCTTTATCACGGCTCAAGCTCTCTTTGGTCGTATCGGCGTCGCTACAAACGTCGTAGATGACCTGATGAGGCCCAATTGGGTACGGCCGCAGCACTCAGTCTGTCTTTTCTCTGTGCACCTTCTCTATCGCTCCCTTTTGCCCTTTTTCAAACATCGAATCTGGCATCATTTCTTTCCCATCTGACGCCGCTGAAGATACGCACCAATATTACTCTTTCACAGCCATGACGACAAGAAGGAGGAAAGACAAAGGCCAAGAAAAGAGGACATGTCTGTATCAGGGCGTCCTCTTGCTTCGTAGTTGATGCGGTTGAGAACATCCTCTCAATGCTTGCATGGATTTGTGCCATATCCGGACGCGGACGGGTTTTCTGAGAACACGGCCTTCTTGGAGAACTTCATTGATGAATTGCGATTCGGAATTTCATACCGGGTTATTAGCTGCGTTCAAAGCCACTCTCAAAAATCATTATGATGTGTGGGAGGATGGTACAAAGTTGAAATGGGTTTCATCATTCTTCTTGTTCCAGGCAAACTGAAGATATGCTTGGCGGAGCCATTGAAGAGGCTCATAGCGATACTTTCTTTGGGCGTGTTTCTTTGACCAAATCAGTGACAATTGCTACTTAGATCTACAAAATCAATGGAAGAATTCAATATCACAAAAGTCAAGGAACTGAAGCTCACCGATGAGCATACAGTTGTGAGCTTCTTGAAAAAGCGTATCGCATGCAGCTGCCTCGACAAAAGATCACGAACGGGTCAAGTCGATTACAAAGATGGGACTTTGGTTGTATGAATCCTCGGTGCAGCCGAGGGCACTAGAGTGGAGCGCAGCACCATGCTGTTTTTGCACACCCCATGCCGCCGTGAAAATTATTGTTCACGTGCATTGCCAAAGGGAAGCGTGGCCAAAACATAAGCATGTGTGTGCCAGGCGCGTTGGCCGGAACAAGAATGCTGTAAAGAATGACGCATTTTATCTCAAGCGTCTATTTCTGTCTTTGTAGGTACAGTATTGTCTTTATATTTGCTTTCAATAATTGGGTCAATCAGCAGTGCAAAGTCTGAGCGTGAACCTCCATGCATCAAAGAAGAGAGATGATCTCAACAAATGCTGGGGCGGCAGCCTCTTGGAGTCAGGAGCGGATTATCGTCACACATGGCGTCGGTATTAACCCCTATTAGCAAGAGGACCAAATTATTCGGCCAAATGTGTACAGCGCAGCTACTGACCAGAGAGTGGGGACAAGTTGAGCAAAGCAACGCAGGATGCTCTTGATTTGCGCATGGGGATGGCACAAAGTATTTTCATGAAAAGTATGCTCATAGCACCTCCTGCGATTATACGGGCATCTCTGTCTGTTGGAATGTTGAAAATATTGCGTTAGCAAAAGCAGACGAATGCAAGAGCGAGGCCGTTTGCACTTTTCACGTGCCGTGGACTCGAACAATGATGGTGGCTGCCGATGTTCTTGGTAAACTACAATACTCCTCTCTTCGGCAAGCAGGCACACAAACAAACAAGAACTAACTAAACCATCTAGATCTAGAGATATATGAATGTAACCTAAATCAGATTTTTTACAACACAGACGCCTTCTAATTCACTAATCCCCCAAATTAATCAATCTTAATCGATCCAAAAATTGTCTTGTTGAACAAGAGGCATGACATAACACCCACACATCCAGTCATTAAGAACAATCCAAGAGACGCTAATCCCATGTACCCAAAGTAAAGAACATATGTTGCGAATGCATTGGCTTCCAGTTGTTTGAAATACACAAACGAGTAAAGGAAGACATAAATACCAGTCGATCCAGCGGTAGTAAAGGAACGCCACCACCAATGGTAATTCTCCCCAGTTAGTTGAAAGTAGTTGAATAGAACCGTAATCTCAGCACATGTGATGATGAGGATACCAAATACAAGAAGAAGGAAAGCGAAGACGTAGTAGTACTGATCAGTCCAGACGGAGGCGAGAATGAAGTATAATTCCACAAAGCAGGCTCCAAATGGGAGAATGCCTCCAACCATGAGACTGAACGGAACACTCATAAACCAAGGCTGATCAGGAATCTGACGAGGAATACTACTTGTGTTCACGGGGAACTCAATGGCTTCCTGTTTGTATCCAAAGTAGGCACCGAAGAAGACCAACGGAGTAGAAATTCCAAACCAAAGAACAAGGAGCACAATCATGGTTGTTACGGGTACAGCATCCGAACTTCCTTGCGAGAGCGCCACAATATTCATAATGATGAACAAACCGAAACAGATACCGGGGAAACCAAACGCAACCGCAGCCGTGGCCTTTTGCCAACTCTTTCCTTTGAAAGTCTTGTACAACCGAGATGTAACATATCCAGCAACAGATCCCATGAGAACGTACAATAGCAATTGCGCCATGATGAGTGCACCACGGTTCGAAGGACTCAAAAATCCCATGGCCGAAAATAGCACCGTCAAAATGGACATGCAAAATAGTTGTGCACCCGTTCCACAGCATACTGCCAACAACAAGGGAGAAAAGCTGGGGGGTCGGAACACATCGGCATGAACCAACTTCCATCCAAACTCCTCCAAATCTTCCGCCTTCTCCTCATCAGAGGCAAGACGGTTGTATCGTCCAAAATCACGTCGGAGGTTACGCACCAAAATCGCACCAATCATGGCAGAAAGAACCACCACAATCACCAAACTATTCAAAATGGAAAGCCAATGCACCTTGGCAGGAATGGCATTATCCATACTCAAATAAATATCCCAACGAGACGCCCAATGCAAATCCGGATTCTCGTTCCAAATCACATCATACGTAAAAAGCACACGCCCACTAGCCGGTTGAGGCTCACGTCCACGAGCATACACCATTTCATACCTCGTATGCTGCTTGGCACTCATACCAGGATTACAAGATTCAATCGGATTGGTAATATCCGCCACCTTAAATCCCTTCACAGTCCCCTCCTCGGCATCATCATCATCGGCACTCGCCTCAAAGTCATGCTTAATACTAAACGGTTCCACCGTAAACCTCACAATCCTTCCCTTATCCGGCTCAGTCTCCACACTATGATACTGAACCTCAATATTCACATGATTATGAACATACGCCCTCTTCGTATCCTTGGCAATAAACCCAACAGGGAACCCCTGCCAATACCTCGTAGTCACAGTCGTATCATCCTCCACCTTACTCGCCGCGGGAATATTATCCACAATCCAATTATTATGATAATTCTTGCGAATGGCCCTGACCATTTTATTGGGAGAGACGCCCTTTTGCTCCCCCCGGCCCAAGTTGGAGATGCAGAGTTGTTCGCAGTACATGTCGACTTTCATGTTGATGCGGTAGGGAGAGGATTCGATGCGGTCTCCGGCGAGGAATTCTCCGAGGTTTTCGTGGTCCATTTTGGGGCCGCCTTCGGGTTGGCAGAAGGGGAGGCGGTAGTAGTCTACTGGGAGGAGTGTTTTTTGGGAGGTCATTTTGTTTACTTTGAGTTTCACGCTGGATATAGGGGGGTTAATTGGGTGGGCATGGTTAGTTTGCGGTTTAAAATGGTCCATTTTGATCGAATCATGCTAACGAGACATTAGGCTGATGGTCTATCTGTCAAAAGACCATAATACGGTGCCTACATGCATAATGCGAAGCAATGACCTCAAAGAGACGGAAAAAAGATTTTTTGTGTACTTACGCTTCTCCTTCACTAAATGAATACGGATTCACTCCGGGGAGGTAGAAACCCTGCACCCCCTGTACCAGGAGGGCTGCAGCGATGAGGGATCGCATGGTTAGGATTGTTGCTTGGATAGGGGTCTATGAAACGATGAATGTAGGGGCTGGTCGGCGCAGCGAGATCAATGCTTTTTGTTGCTCTTCGTTTTTGACTTTTTCGAGGAGGTGGACAGTATGTGGGCTTTGAGCTGTGACCCGTGGGTGTACTTTTTTGCGCGAAAAGATCCGCGAGCATCCATAGAATCACTCTTCTATTGTACTGTCGACTGTGCTTTGTTATCAACGATAGAGTGAGAGAATGGCAAATACACGCACCTCCAAGAGGAAGTCCACGGCAAAGCCAAACGATGAAAATGTGGCGTCTGCGAAGAGGAGCCACCACGACTGCAGACGCCGAATCTTTGGCCGTCGCCGCCGGTGCTAGCAAATTCTGCGATATCCCCACCATCGTGATGACACCTCGAGAGAATGACTTCAATGAGAAGACTTGGTGGATTGGTAGACCTCGCTCCTGTAGAAGAGGTCTTCTTTGCAAGGTGCCAGTGCTCTTGTGAAGCGATGCATGAGGATGCATGGATGGGATGAGGCGAAGGCACGAAAGGTACTCGCATCATACCGCCAGTTCATCGCCCTCAAGAAGAATCTTCAGGATTGGAATGCCGAAATTCTGTCTCCTTGCTACTTGGTGGATCAGATGTGGCACTGCCATATTTTGGACGTGGTGAACTACTGTCATGATATGATGCTGCTTTGTGGGCATGTCGTTGGTCATAATCCTGATGGCGCTTTGGATTATGCGGATAAGCAAACGAGGGATGAGTCTACACGGGCTGCATTGCATGGTCATTTTGGAAGCTATGATGAGGAGGTATGGGGTTATTCTCCAGTACATGATGAAAATTATGGCACTGCTGAGAGTGGGGATAGCAATACTGCGTCCGAGAAGAGTAGGGATTGTGAAGACAAACCCGCAATTACAGTCCGCGTCAGGAACCAAATGGGGGAAGAAAGGTGGTTCAAAATTCCTAGAAAAGTGCAAATGAGCAATTTGTTCACCGTATATGCTGCGAAAATTGGAAGGGACGCAAGTGACCTTCGCTTTCAGTTGCATGGACACGGAGAGAGGATTGATCTTGATCCTAATGGTACTGCTCATAGCTTGGATTTGAAGGAAAATGATCAGATTGATTGTTTTATCTCACAGCCAGATACGATGGAGATTTTTATCAAAGACCTGTGTGGTAAGCAAATTACTGTATTGGCGAGGCCGACCGACACGGTTGATAGTGTGAAGGTAGCTATTATGAAAAAGGAAGGCATTCCTCCTGAAAAGCAACGTCTCATTTTCGCTAACAGGCAATTAGAGGATGGGAGAACATTGCATGATTACAACATTGGGAAGTTTAATATTCTCCATCTAGTTCTGAGGCAAGTGGGCTGTTAAAAGGCTTCCTGCTCAAACGCAATACAGTCTTGACTCTCCAGACTTTATCTACGCTGAAGCTACACACACAAAGTTCAGATAGAAAAGACGAATTGCTTCAAGCTATTTGATTTCACATTCTCCCCTAACTTGTATTCTAATCTTCAGTTCACTACACTCTTCTCCAGATTACACTGTAAGTACAATACTTTCTAACTTCCAAGATGAAGACCTACCTACCATTATTTATGGTACTTTTTTCGCGCGAAAAGATCCGACCGAAAAAATCCATCGCTCCACAACAATTCCCCTCGCTTGTCGTGCCTTTCAAAGAAGAGCGAGACCATGATGAATACACCATGTCCAAGAGGAAGACCCCTTGTTTGCGACAGGAGCCATCGCGTTGTTGCTGACGCTACTGAAGAATTTTTGGCCGTCGGCGTCGGCGTCGGCGCAAGCAAGATCAAGAGCGCAAGCGATACCCCCAACCCCAACAACGGTGTTAGCATCGATACCTCCAACATCGCGATGTCATCGCGAGAGGAAGACTTCAATGAGAGGACTTGGTGGATGGTGGATCTTATGCCCATTGGAGGCAGTTCTCCTCAAGGGGCTAGTGCTCTTGTAAAGCGATGCATGAGGACCCACGGCTGGGATGAGGCTAAGGCACGAAAGGTGCTTGATGCGTACCGTCAATTCATGATTCTCAAGAAGGAGTTGAAAGATTGGGACGCCGAAATCTTGTCTCCGTGCCACTTGGTGGATCAGATGTGGCACTGCCATATTTTGGATGTGGTGAACTATTGTCATGATATGATGCTGCTTTGTGGACATGTCGTCGGTCATAATCCCGATGGTGCTTTTGATGCTGCGGCAAAGCAGAAGAGGGATGATACTACACGGGCTTCATTGGAGGAGCATTTTGGAAGGTATGATGAGGAGGTATGGGCTTTTTCTCCAATCGAAAGTGAAAATGATGGCACTGGTGAGAGTGGAAATAGCAGTTTTGAGTCTAAGAGGAGTGGCGATACGATGCAGATTTTTATCAAAGGCCTAGATGGTAGAACTTTTACTTTGAGAGTGAGGCCGACTGCCACGGTTGAAAGTGTCAAGGTAACTATCAGGAAGGAGAAAGACATTCCTCCTTACCCGCAACGTCTCATTTTTGCCGGCAAGGACTTAAAGGATGGACGCACACTAGCTGATTACAACATTGGGAAAGAAAGCACTCTCCAACTACTCCTAGCACTCTCCAACTACTTCTGAGGCTACAAGATGCTAAAAGGCTTGTCATTCAACGCAATACAAGTCTTGAGTCTTCAACAAACACACAAAGTTTAGATAGAATTGATGAATTGCGTCAAGCTATTTGATTTCACGTTCGCTATTCACTTCTAACTCACTAAACTGTACAAGAAACTATTTCGACTCTAATATCAGATAATATCTCTTTTCTTTTTCTGTAGTATTCTTCTTCTGGAGATATTCTTTCAAAATGCTCAGAATAACGCAATTGAGAAAGGCATTCAATGCATATGCATCCAAAGAAAGGGTAGATGTTGCAAGGCTTCGTTTAATTATAGTTTTAGATGGAGAGGGGATCCACAATGAAGAAATACCTGCAAGTTTGGAGTTGGAGGATGGGGACGTGATTGTTTGCTCGTTACAACAGGTGGATGCTGAACAAACTACCAATGACCAACCACATGCATATTTTATGAAAGTCTACATAGTAAATTCTGCCGTGGGAATCTACATATGTTCCATTATGGTGACAATAATAAGCAATGTAGATGTATTGAACTCTTGTTTGACAAAGTATTCCAGGCTAATCCAAGAGATAGTTTGAAGAGTCTACCAGTGACGATGAGGATGAGAAATCCGCGAAAGCATCTGTTTGTCTCAATATTACGGCCATACTTTGATCAGTACTGTGCCTCTGTTACCAGTTACTCTTCAACACTTCCAAACATCTTCTCCTCTGTTCCTATGATGATTTCTTCCTCAAGCAGCCCAATTCCTGGATGATATACGATTCCTATTGAATATTGAACTGAACAGCCTCCATGGCCTGACAAAAAGTATGTGACGGATTGGTGCCTGTCACAAGATTCGAGACGTGCTCTTGCGCGCGCAGGAAAAAAAGCCTCGGCCCACATAACACTATAAATGATGCCACTGCTACACCATTAGCGTTATGGTTACCATCTATTACAAGATAATTAATAATCCAGCTAAGAAGATCCAACAACATGGGTGCAGTCAACTCCAAGAGAAAGTCCCCGCCCGAAAATGAAGGGGCTACAGAGCCATCTGCAAAAAGGTCATGTCATCGCAGCGACGATGTTGCTAACGCCGAATCTTTGGCCGTCGCCGCCGGTGCCGGTGGTAGCACCGATACACCCAACATTGTGACAACACCGCGAGATGATGCTTTCGATCAGAAGACTTGGTGGATGGTGGATCTCACGCCCATTGCAGGCAGTTCTCCTCAAGGGGCTAGTGCTCTTGTAAAGCGATGCATGAGGACCCACGGCTGGGATGAGGCTAAGGCACGAAAGGTGCTTGATGCGTACCGTCAATTCATGATTCTCAAGAAGGAGTTGAAAGATTGGGACGCCGAAATCTTGTCTCCATGCTACTTGGTGGATCAGATGTGGCACTGTCATATTTTGGATGTGGTGAACTATTGTCATGATATGATGCTGCTTTGTGGACATTTCGTAGGTCATAATCCCGATGGTGCTTTGGATTATATTGCAAAGCAGAAGAGAGATGAGTCTACACGGGCTTCATTGATTGATAATTTTGGAAGCTATGATGAGGAGGTATGGGATTATTCGCCAGATGCAGCAAGTGAAACTGTAGGCACCGAGGACTCCAATTATTCTGAGTCCGAGAGTGGTGTTCACCAAGATGATACTATTACCATCGACGTCAGCCAAGCTGGGGACGTTATCCGATTCGTAGTGAAAAGGAGTACCAAAATTGTAAAAGTCTTTGACGCATTTGCAGCGAAAATAGGAAGAGATTTGAGTGACCTTCGTTTTGAGGTAGATGGAGAGAGGATTGATATTGATCCTAATGATGATACTGCTGATAGCTTGGGTCTGGAGGACGAGGATCAGATTGATTGTTTTTTCGCACAACCAGGTACGATGAAGATTTTTGTCAAAACACTGACCGTTAAAACTATTCCTTTATTGGCGAGACCGACCGACACGGTTGATAGTATCAAGGAAGCTCTGAGGGAAAAGGAAGGCATTCCCCCTGAACAGCAACGTCTCATTTTCGCTGGCAAGGACTTAGAGGATGGGAACACACTAGCTGATTACAACATTGGGAAAGAGAGCGTTCTCCACTTTATTCCGAAGACAAGAGGATGCTAAAAGGCTTGCAACTCAACGCATTCATTACACGGTGCAAACTTGAGTGTCAGATCTTCGGTCTCTAAAACATACACATCCACGTTCAAGCAGAATTGATGAATTGCTTCAAGCTACTCGATTTCACATTCTCTACCTAACTTTTATTCTAGTCAATCTCAGTTCCATTGCTAACTTTCACTTTGTTATGAGGCCTCCTATGATATATACCTCTTGCGGAGGTCTTTTTTGTGGGCCCGTGGGCGTAACATAATTTTTAGCGCGAAAAGATATCCAGACGAATTGTGAAGACAATTCAGTTATTACGTTGACCTCTAATAGGATTGCAATCCGCGTCAGAGACCAAATTGGGAATGAGTTCCCATTCCTGATGAATAGTAGAACCCAAGTAGTAAAAGTCTTTGTCGCATTTGCAGCGAAAGTCGGAAGGGACGCGAGTGAACTTCGATTTGAGTTAGATGGTGAGAGTGAGAGGATTGATCCTAATGATACTGCTGATGGCTTGGATCTGGAGGACGATGATCAGATTGATTGTTTTATCTCACAACCAGATAAGATGGAGATTTTTATCAAAACACTGACTGGTTTAAACTTTACTTTGATGGTGAGAGCGACCGACACGGTTGATAGTGTCAAGGATGCTATCAGGAAGGAGAAAGACATTCCTCCTTACCTGCAAAGTCTCATTTTTGCTGGCAGACCGTTAGAGGATGGACACACACTAGCTGATTACAACATTAGGAAAGAGAGCGCTCTCCACCTAAGCCTGAAGCTAAGAGGATGCTAAATGGCTTGTCGTTCAACGCAATACAAGACTTGAGTATTCAACAAGCACACACAAAGTTTAGATAGAAATGATGAATTGCTTCAAGCTAATTGTTTTCAGGTTCGCTACTTTACTTGTATTCTAGCAATTTCACTAAACTGTACAAGAACTATTCATACTCAAATATCAGATAATATTTCTGCTCTTTTTCGGTAGTATTCTTCCTCTGTAATGATATCTTTCATGCGATCCAAATCTTTCATGCGTTCCTCGGCAGTTTTCTCTTTCAAAATAGGCATTTCAGGATCATCGTATGGATAGATCGCAGCTGACTTGGGTGGCGCAGAAGGCATCACAGGATCAGCGGAAGGCACAAAGGTGGTAGAAGGTACAACATATGCTTCTGCGACTGCGACAGGCGGTAGGCTTGATGAATACAATGCACTGCTTGCTGCAACAGGAGCGACGCAGACCTCAATATAATCTCGTCTTCTCTCACTATTGCAGTCGTCACAGTCATCATTGCCTTCACTGCTCTCGCAAGAATTCTGCTTTCCCATGCGCATCTCATATCTGACAATGAAATGCCAGGATGACTTGCCGAAGTCTGATCACATATTTCTATCAACTCCTTTTGAATTTTGTTCCTCTGCACCGATTTTATCACTAAAACGCACACATTGCCTACAATAACAATCAGAACTACGACCATGATAGAGGACCATCTGAAATCATTCTCATCAGATGCAAATAATCTCAAGAAGCCGAACATCAAAAAGATGACAAATGCAAGAGGTATTACCACATGCCATGCGTAAGTTAGCTTCTTTATTCCTGCTGAAGGCTTCATCGCTTTGTCCAAGTCGTCGCATAGTATAGTCCAGTCGCCGCTGGTGATGCGCCCCGATAGAATCGCTGGCATCGTCCTCGATACCCTCTCTTGATCACATGCTGCTTGTGATCCGTATATGTCGATACTGCCAGATGTTGTAGCTGACATGCTAATGTAACTGTTTCAATTTTTGGATATAATCAAATATGCTTGCTTTTTTTTCTGCTGCTTTTGCTTGTGGCGTTTCAATGAGCATGCATGGTAAGAGCTTATCTGCCTCCACACCACAGCTATTTCATTTGACTTCATTCGCTCGGACTTCTCATTTTTGGAACGAAAGTGGTGGAAGCGTGTTTTAGTGTCATCACTTAGTTTATCCGTGTCGTCACCGATATAGACACAGCCACAAAAGTGAAAAAATGCGATCTTGGGTTGCATGATCGATGCGATCCTGCGGCAGCGACGCACTAATCTCTCTGGTCAAAAGTCATTGATAGTAAAGAGAAACCATGGTGAACACTCGCACCTCCAAGAGGAAGTCTCCACCGGCAAGGGCAAACAATGATGCAAAGAAGGCGTCTGCGAAGAGGAGCCGCCGCAACATTTCTGATGACGAAGAGTTGGGCAGTGATCGTCCGCTCATCTTGGTTCCACCGCGAGAGGACGATTTCAATGAGAAAACTTGGTGGATGGTGGATCTCTCTCCAGTTGAGGAGGCTTCTTTGCAAGGCGCCAGCGCTTTGGTAAAACGATGCATGAGGACCTACAGCTGGGATGAGGCGAAGGCACGCAAGGTACTCGCAGCATATCGTCAATTCATTATGCTCAAGAAGAATCTTCAGGATTGGGACGCCAACATCTTGTCTCCGTGCTACTTGGTGGATCAGATGTGGCACTGTCATATTTTGGATGTGGTGAACTACTGTCATGATATGATGCTGCTTTGTGGGCATGTCGTAGGTCATAATCCTGATGGCGCTTTGGATTATGTTGCAAAGCAGAAGAGAGATGATACTACACGGGCTTCATTGGAGGAGCATTTTGGGAGCTATGATGAGGAGATATGGGATTATTCGCCAGATACAGCAAGTGAAAACGTCAGCAATGTTGCAAATCAATCGGAAGCGGAAGGAGCTGCCAATGAAGAAGAGTCGGGAGCTGCAACCCCTGGCGTGATTACGATCCAAATGAAATCAGGAGAGGGGGAAGAAGCAATGACTTTGCTCATTGTACAAAGAACCATCCGGATGGAAACGGTTTTCAATACCTTTGCAGCGTCAAAGAAAGTTACTCCAAGCAGTCTAACTTTTTCGCTAAATGGTGAAAGTATCGATGAGAAACAAAACCTTGGAGGAATTGGATTTGAAAGACGATGATATCATTGATTGCCTTCCTACGACAATCGAATTCCGTCTGAAGTTTTACGACGACAGCGAATTCACGGTCAAAGTGAAGAGAACCGACAAAATGGAAGAAGTGTTCAACAACATTGTGAAAACAAAGAAAAGGATACCCTGCCTCAATTTACGAGGTCAATGGCAATTTCATTCAACGCGCTTCCACACCTGAGAGCATGCGCCTCAACGACAACGATTTAATTCGTTGCCGATTTGCACCGCTAAAAAAACGGCTTGATTACTATCCGTCTCAGCCATTATCAGGAGGAAACTTTGTACGTACTCAAACGAACATCTAGAATGAATGTCGTGTTTAATGCCCATGCAGACAGAAAAGGTATATGTCTTGATACCCTTCGTCACTACCTGCACGGCGAGCGTATAGGTGATGACGAAACACCTGATGATTTGGAATTGGAAGATGGTGACATGATCGATTGTTTCCTTGGTCAGGGCGGGTGTTGAGTAGATACATTCACAAATGCGCATCTATTATGGATTCGTATAACGTTTGAAGATATTGTCAAACCTAATAATATTATCTCTTCACTTTACCTCCTAAGTATACTCAATAGACCTCTTCAATTCCACCTCCAACTCAATGCTTTCATTTTTTCCTCTGGTGCTTGTGACTTCTTCTTACCTATGGTACAAGTCTAATTTCTGGATTAACTGCAGCGCAGCAGAAGCGGCAACAGCTTATCAATTTTTCACCCATTTCTGCTTGAAGTGCCAAATTCTGACAAACCCTCCTTCTTGAACGCTGAGAGATGCTCATGATCGTGAGGAGCAAACTAGACTTAATAACCTTTAGATTAACCTCCAGTGGGACAAGTGCAAAATGGCAAAATATGGATATGCGTTTTGCGGTGAAGTCCATCAATACATGTTGTTGTGTGTTGTGTCGACTGTCAACCACCTCTCAGAAGTATCTTGTGAGTGTAGTGGTGATAGGGCATAACCATGGTGAATACACGCACCGCCAAGAGGAAGTCTTCTTCTTCAAAGACGAAGGATGCAAATTTGGCAGATGCAAAGAGGAGCCTCCGCGATATTTCTGACGACGAAGCGGTGGGCAGTGATCATCCGCTCATCTTGGTTCCATCGCGAGAGAATGACTTCAATATGAAGACTTGGTGGATGGTGGACCTCGCTCCTGTCGAAGAGAGTTCTCTGCAAGGCGCCAGTGCTCTTGTGAAGCGATGCATGAGGATACATGGATGGGACGAGACGAAGGCGCGAAAGGTACTCGCATCATATCGTCAATTCATTATGCTCAAGAAGAATATCCAGGATTGGAATGCTAAAATCTTGTCTCCGTGCTACCTGGTGGATCAGATGTGGCACTGTCATATTTTGGACGTGGTGAACTACTGTCATGATATGATGCTGCTTTGTGGACATGTCGTAGGTCATAATCCTGATGGTGCTTTAGATTATGTTGCGAAGCAGAAGAGGGATGATACTACACGGGCTTCATTGGAGGAGCATTTTGGAAGCTATGATGAGGAGGTATGGGATTATTCGCCAGATGCAGCAAGTGAAAACGTCAGCAATGTTGCAAATCAATCGGAAGGAGCTGCCAATGATGAAGAGTCGGGACCTCCATTTTCTGATGATACGAAGATTACACTCAGACTTAAGGGCCAATCGGGGGAGGAAACTATGTTCAAATTGCTCCGAACTACACCAATGCGTAAGATGTTCAATGCATATGCAGCCAAAGAAGGGGTAGATGTTGCGAGTCTTCGTTTCGCATTAGGTGGCGAACCCATAAGCTATGATGACACACCTGCAATTTTGGAATTGGAGGATTTGGATCAAATTGATGTCGCTTATGAACAGCTTGGCTGTTAAACATCATTGATATTACAGGCTATTGCTCGAAGAGTGCTCGATGAGCAATCCGCGTGGGGCAAATCATATCTCTACTCTAGGACACTCTACTTTTACGATCTCTGCACGTTTCCTGATGCTGTTTTTCAGTAAATAGTCTTACTCTTCAACCCTTCCAAATACGATGTTCCTAGATGATTTCTTTTCCTTGCATACAAGTAGTCAAATTCCCTGGTTAACTACATTTAGGGACTGCATGCTGTTGTATCACCTGCATCCAGCCATGTCATGAAGCAGATTTAGTGACGTGAGTAGAGAGTGTCACAAGTCGAGACATAAAACGTGTGTGGAAAGTGCAATCCTTTTGGTGCAACCACAGCGCAAAGCCCAAAAGCAAATCCTGATGAGCCAGAGCCGAGAGCCGAGGCACGATGAAGCACAAACAAAGATCTTTTACCGCCCATCAACTCATAACATAGCATCATTGAGTAGTGAACAAGGACCAACACTATGGGTGCAGTCAACTCCGAGAGAAAGTCCCCGCCCGAAAATGCAGGTGATGAAGAGCCATCTGCAAAGAGGGTATGTAATCTTAGCGCCGTCGCCGTCGGCGGTAGCATCGATACCCACAACATCGTGACGACACCACGAGAAGGCGATTTCAATGAGAGGACTTGGTGGATGGTGGATCTCACGCCCATTGGAAGTAGCTCTTTTCAGGGGGCTAGTGCTCTTGTCAAACGATGCATGAGGACCCACGGCTGGGATGAAGCGAAGGCGCGAAAGGTGCTTGATGCGTACCGTCAATTCATGATTCTCAAAAAGGAATTGAAAGATTGGAATGCCGAAGTCTTGTCTCCGTGCTACTTGGTGGATCAGATGTGGCACTGCCATATTTTAGACGTGGTGAACTACTGTCATGATATGATGCTTCTTTGTGGGCATCTCGTAGGTCATAATCCCGATGGTGCTTTGGATTATGTTGCAAAGCAGGAGAGAGATGATACTACACGGGCTTCACTGCAGGATCATTTTGGAAGCTATGATGAGGAGGTATGGGATTATTCGCCAGATGCAGCAAGTGAATACGCAAATGGCATCGCAATTCAATTGGACAATGCTGCCAATGAAGATGAGGAATTGGTAATTTCTTTTATGATCAAAATCCGTATCAACTTCCCACGTTGGGAACAAACTTTACTTGAAGAAGTCAGTAAAACAACCAGAATGGGAGATGTCTTTGATAGTTTTGCAGCGAGGAAAGAAGTCAATCCAGACAGACTCATTTTTACACGGAATGGTGAAATTATTGATGCCAACCAAACCGTTGCCGACTTGGGTTTAGATGCCAATGATCTAATTGACTGTGTATACGACCCTGAGACGATCAACATACGCTTCCACTCGCACGACGGCCCCGAAATCACTATCAACATAAGAAGAACAGATAGGATAAGCCTTGCCTTCGACGAGTATTCATCCAGGTCAGGAATTTCTGAACATAATATGCTGCGTTTCGAGTTCAATGGAGATGAGGTCCACCCTGATTCCACTCCTGAGAATCTTCGGATGACTGACAACGATTTGATTCATTGCTCCTTTGGTCCACTATACAATGGCAACGCAAATGGAGCAAATGGAGCAAACGGAGCAAACGAAGCAAATGAAGCAAACGAAGGAAATGAAGCAAACGAAGCAAACGAAGGAAATGAAGCAAACGAAGGAAATGAAGCAAATGAAGCAAATGAAGCAAATGAAGCAAACGAAGCAAACGAAGCAAACGATGCAAACGGAGCAAACGAAGCAAATGAATCGATTGTGATCTTTATCAAAAACCAATGTGGGGAAGTAATAAGATTTAGAGTTCGTAGATCGACACGTATGATGACTATGTTCAGAACATATGCCAGAAGAAATGGTATGCGTGCTCAGAGTTTCCGTTTCATGACAAATGGCGAAGTGATAGATCCGGCTTTGACACTTGCTCGTTTGGGTTTGGCCGACGGCGATATGATTGATTGCGTGTTGAATCTATGTGGATGTTGAAGGCAATTGAAAAAAAACTGATATGAGGAAAATGTCCCCTACTGACTCTAGACACGAAACACAAAGGAGATTAATATCTCCCAATGAACACAAACTTCATCTTAATACGATATGTATACTAAGTTAATCAGATTAGATATCTACCTAAAACGGACCAGCGGTTTACTTGTATCGTATTTATATTGCTGAAAGGGTCAGGTGTTCCGTAAGAACATTACCGTTCCACGAGTCTGCACTAGTGTGTAAATTGACCATTCAATATTACCCAACTCACCAGTAGTTTTGTTCAAATATGAACCCTCTCCCGCAGCTCCGACTTCGACGCTATTTGGTTCTGCCCTCGGCGTAAGGACCGAAGTGTCCGAGAGGTTGGAGCAAGCCATCTTCATCTTGGTCACGAAAGCAAGAAGATCAGCGTTGGTCTCTTGTCGTGTGTCGTCAACAAAAGCAGCCCAGGGTCACAAGTCACAAAGGATAACGAAAAGACATAAGACCATGGCCGATGAGTAAGAGATAGAAGTTGTTCATCCAATGCACTGAACCACCGATCTTCACTCCTCTACTATACTGCATACTATTATATATCTTCTTCTTTGCTGTAGCTATAGCTTGGTGATGGCCGCCGCTTCTTAGTAACTGCATACGAGCTGAAAAAGAGAAAGGCTGGTTCAATCATGAGAAAAGATTCAATAGACATTTTATTTTTGGACACTATCCGCTCGACTATCAACTTCAACACAGACAACACCACTTACCATCATACTTGCCATAATACACACAACAACAACATCATGGACGAAGAAGAACACCTCGATCAACTAATATCCATCTCCACCCTCCTCCAAAACTACATCCCCCTCCAAGATCGCACCCACAAACAAAAATTGTACCCCTCTTGCTTCATAGCCTCCGAAGCAGTCGATTTATTAATGAAGCACGGTGAAGTGGAATCACGAGAGGAGGCGGTGGATTGTTTGAATACTTTAATGACTACGGGGGTGCCGAGTGATGATTATAGTGGTGGAGTGGAGGTGGTGTTATTTGAACATGTGAGAAAGAGTCGGAGGGGGAGGGAGTTTGAAGATGATGATGAATTGTATCAGTTTGTGGATCATACGGATGATCAAGACGATCAAGACAGTAGTAGCAATAACAATTCGGATGTAACATCGGAAAAGGCTGCATCGGAGGATGAGGATTTGCCCATAATGGACAAATATGGCTTTTCTCATCGATGACCAAAAGCGCTTCAAAGAAGTAGAAAGCAGTCATCATTCCAATGAAGCCGACCAATTATCCGAACAAGACGGCACGACGGTACCACTAGAACAATGGCAAGAATTATTCGACAAGGCCACATCCTCCAAGGGGAATAAACTACCCTCCAAACTACACGACAAAATCAAACACTCTACCCGAAGAGGACTACCCGATTCACTCCGTCGACGTGCCTGGACAGTCTTTACTGGAGTAGATCAAATCATGTCTCAATCCAAGGGGCAGTATAAAATGTTATTGAAGCAAGCTGATTTTGAATGGAGTCAATGGATACGCCGTTCGTCGATGAATAGTACTAATAGGGGGAGTAGTGGTTCGAATAATAGTGTCAGTGAATTGAGTGGATTGACCACAGATAATGATCCGGATAATCAGTTGGAAGAATATCAGAATAAACGACCGAGTCATGTGGTGTTGGAACAGATTGAACGGGATATTTGTCGGACTTTTCCGAATCATTATTTGTTTCAGACTATAAGGGAGGATGAGGAAGATGACATGGAAAAGGCTACTGGCAGTGGTCAAGGTGGAGGAGATACAGCGAATAATGAGATTGAACCAAGTAACAGTGTCGATGTAAGTGAGGGAGAAAATTCAGTGGCAGATGAAATCAAACGAGAATTGAATAGCATGGTGGAAAGAATGAATGGTGGATCGTCAACAGTACTGACGAAGTCAACAATGTTGATTGATGTGAATGGTATCTCCGTTGCCAAGATTGATGGAGAAAACGATAACAATGCAGCAGATGTGGATAGCAACTCTATGACAATACCATCTACATCGAAATTATCCGAAAGGGGCGATGGTCAGGGAGCCCTTCGACGTATATTACGTGCCATATTCACAGTATGATAATGAAGTGGGATACTGCCAGGGAATGAATTTCATTGTCGCCATGTTCTTGACCTTTCTTTCCGAGGAGGAATCATTTTGGTTGCTAGTCGTCGTGATGAATGAGGATCGGTACATGTTGCGAGCGTTATATGGGGAAGACATGTCAGGCACGCATGAGATACTCTACATTGCGGACAAGTTGATGAAGCAATTTGTGCCCAAGTTGTGGAAGCATTTGGAAAGAGAGGGTATTCATAAACTCCATGTTTGTGACTCAATGGCTGTTGACACTGTACACAAGTTCATTTCCATTTGACTTGGTGTCACGTGTGTGGGATTCGTTCCTAGTGGAGGGTTGGAAGGTCATTTACCGGGTGATGCTAGGTCTTCTCAAACATGCCGAACCCACATTACTGGAAATGCCATTTGAACAGATCCTCATGTTCCTACGAGAGTTTCCAACAATGATCAACGGCCAAACAATCATGAGTGAATCCCTCCAAATCGGACTGAAGAGAAGACATGTCCAAAAGCACGTGAATGCTTGGAGGGTGGCCAACCCTACTGAAGCGGGTGCGACAAAAAATGTTTTCTCTCGAAAAGACTCGAATTCTAGTTGGACTAACGACTCCAACAACTCTGACGGCAATGATCAATCCAAAAAGGCGAAATCGAAAAGCAAATTCCTCATTCGCAAATGCCTTCCGAAAGAAGGCTGAAAAGGATATCGTGGTTGAAGATTTGGGACCCAAGCTACTGCCTATTGTAGGGTCCACTAAATTTGCAGTGCTCATTCACAACGCATTGACACCCGATGAATGCAAAACAGCTTGATAGAACGGGCTGAAAAGGGTGGCTTTGACGATGCATCCATCTATGACCGTAGATCAAATCGAATCCATCGCAAAATGCCAACGATGGTACGAGGACGACACCGCCCTCCGCCGCAGACTGGTATGAACGCATCCTCAATGCATTAGACGATACTGCGTTTGAATACAAGATACGAAATGCTCCATGGATGGGGAGAGCGGTACAATGCTCACGCTCTGCCCATCCGATCTGTGGTATCAATGAACGTCTACGAGTGCTCAAGTACAGTCAAGGTGAATACTTTGGGTCGCACTGTGATACACAAGTTTGTTCGTGGACCAAACTATGGCGATAAAGCTGGAGAAACATCTCACGTGTCAGTCCAAGTATATCTAAATGACAGGTTTAAGGGCGGCCAAACGCGATTTCACAGGTGGAGGCCGGCATTTCGACGTCAAACCAAAGACTGGATCGATATTAATCTTTGACCACAACTTACTCCATCAAGGTGCGGTGATCAAAGCTGGAAAGAAGTATGTTGTCCGAACGGATGTGATGTATCGAAAGATGCGAACGAGGGGTGATGAGATGTCGTCACTGTCTTGGATTGCCGGATGTGGTTGGTCTTGATTTAAGGCAAAACGTTTGTAAATAAAGAGAGGCTGACCATACGCCATGTTGCTTCCATTATTTGCATGAGTATATGTGTTACTTTTGTTAACCTTTATAATAAATGCAACAGCAGTAGAGCTTCAAGAATAGCGTAGTGTACGTGAGTTCAATCGCTGTCAGAGTCAGATCCATAACATCCTAATCCTAATAAGTCTGCGACATTGTTGTTCTTTGGTTTTTTCTTCTTCAGCCTGTTTTTTTCTCTCCATCATTATTATTGCTCTTCTTCAATTCTGTTGATCCACTTATTTTCTTTGGGGCTGCATCATCTTTTGATTCTGCATCCACTCGTTTTCTCTTCTTCTTGATGTGTAAATTTGGGCACAATTTGTTTCTTGGCTGCTGGCGCTGCTGCACTGCAAATTTCTTGCAGTGTCGTCACCGCCTGGGCTCTTCTTGTCTTCATCATCATTCTTATTACTACCATCTCCATCATCATCCCCCACTTGATCCTCAACCACAGTCTGCACCAACCCCCTATCCTCCCTAGCAGCATGAAACAACGCCACGCCTCCCTCTCAATCCCACTCTTCACCTTATAACTCCACCCTCTCTCTTCTGCTCCTCAATCGCATCCAAATGAGCCACATCCTCATCATCCAACGCTTGCATCCCTCGAATACTCTTTTGAAATTCATCATCCTTGGCATCTTGTGATTTCCTTGTTGGCACGTAATTGTTCGAATAGTGGTTTGTGAGAGGCAGAGTTGGAGGAGGAGGCGCGGATGGAGGCGGTTTCGGAAGTGTTGATTGTGGTTTTCTTCGTTGTGGGAGATGCCGTCGGTTGAGGAGAGTACGGCGGATTTGACGAAGGAGAGGCTCATGGTTATTATGTTAGGTGTATGTGAAGAAGGGTCCAGCAGAGAAGGACCAGGCTAATGAATGCGTCGTCAGGAGCAATAGAAGCCTGCTATTGAGCTCAAATTGAGATGACAGGATGATGACAACGCACAAACGCTGGCAACGTCCAAGCTTGAAGTTTTTATGAGCAAAATTTAAGATGGCCATTTGATTCCTATGAGAGCTATGAATGCACAATCGATGTTAGTGCAGCCTCTTATATGTCGACCACCACCGGACACGTCGTTGGTGCTCCGCTATGCCGCCCAGGTCAGTGGATTGATTGCCTACAAGATGGCCGATAATGATAACGATGCAGCAGCAGACCAAGGGGAGGAGGAGGAGGCGATGAATAATGACGACAATGTAACGGTAGCCGTTACAAAAATCGCAGCTTTACCGACTGACAACCCCAAAAAGAAGAGATTTGGCATAAAATTTGATAATTTTAAGGACCTCCCAGCTGAGATGGGACGAAGGGTTCAATCGTCAATATTCTCATGTTTTCAGACTGATTGGTGCGTGGTGTTGTGCCTAGGTGGTGATTCAGCTGCGGATGGAGAAGAAGATGAATGGGTTAAGATTGGTATTAAACGGAAGTCAGAAGGCGAGGCTTTGAACATAAAATATTCATTGGGTATCAAGGATACAACCAATAACATTTTGCGTATGCACAACGATAATGACAAACATGTTCGATGAAGAGTATATACAAAAAGGCGTTACTTGTTTCTGTTTTGATGATTCTTGGTTGCATGATTTTGTTACGCGTGATGACATTCTAAAACAATACCTTGACCGTAGTGGAGCACTCACAGTTTATGTGGCATTGAAGCTGAAAGAGTATATCCTACCTCTACAGTGATATTGAACCTTTTTAATAATAAAGACTCGGCAGATATCGTCTTTGAGGTATGTGAACAACGAAAAAGAACAAACGATCGAAAGAGGGCAAAGGCGTCAACACATACATTTCATGCACATCGCCTCATTCTGCAAAATTACTCGACCGAGCTTGCTGCTCTTTGCGCTACATCGGAAGGAATGACCCCTGCAATCGTAGACGATGTCAAACCTGAAGTATTTCGACATCTACTCTACTATGTGTATGGAGGAGAAATCGGTGAAGAAGATTTCGTCCAACATGCGAAGGACTTGATAAATGCAGCAGACAAGTATGGAGTAACAAACCTGAAACTCGAAGCTGAGGTATGGTACGTGCAATCCACAAAAATTACAATTAAAAATGTAATCGACAATCTTCTATACGCAGATGCAATGAACTGTGCTCTCTTGAAAGAAGCACTGATGGATTTCATGGTGGAAAAGAAGGTAGAAGTAATGCAACGAGTGTCTTTTGATGATGTACCTGGACACATTTGCAAGGATCTCTTGGCCGCTGTGGCTAGATGCGGTGATGTTAGTAGCGATGATGATGATGAAGAAGAAGAAGATAGGGAGACGAATTACAGCAAAATGAGGATAGGGGATCTGAGGCAAAAGCTGGATGAGAAGGGACTTTCACTTGATATCGATGGATCTAGAGAAGCGCTGATTTCTACTTTGAAGGAGCATTCTTGAATGAAGTCAGATTATAATATGTCATACAAAGGATAATATAATCGCTCATATTGGAAAAGTCACTCGCTTTCCAAGAGACGGACAATTCTCCATGGTTCTCTGTCGTCTCTTTGCATAAGTATGAGTGTTGTGTGTACATTTCTTACAGATTCATAATATCTAATTGTCATCTGAGTCTGAATCAGACTTATAGCAAGAGCGATTTAGCAAGAGCTTTTGGTTTTGGGGAATGAATTCGTTATGCATGCCAACTTTGTATCTTGAAAGTGCGTGGATCACGATCATCAAACTAAGTACTTAGGGCCATACAGCTAAAAGAAATATCATACTTGTGAATGTAAGGTAAGTAGGTATCATTCTGAGTGGGTCTGGTTATCATATTGTATTTCTCCAGGTCAGTGATCGAGTTGTTAACCTTAACTCGATTGTCGGAATCGGAATCATATTTCTCCAGGTCAGTGATCGATCGAGTTGTTAACCTTTTAACTCGTCAGACCAGATGCAAGAAATTCAAATAGCGAATACATACTTAAAAGTACAAACGGAATCATAAGAACTACATAAGTAACGTGTACAATACCAATCTACCTACAGTCACATATGTATTTTTTGTCCGAAAAGGTCAAATCCTCCTCCTCTGCTGTCATTGAACCGGCATACACTTCGGTCGGTCAGGCCAAACAGGCCTTGAAGTTCATTTAGGTCTTCGGTATTCGGCCTATTCAACTGCTAGCAGGCTGTGATGCGGCATTGTAAAAAGGAAGAAACCCGCGAGCGAGGTAGAGTGGCAAAGCCGGATGGAAGTGATCGTGCAATCGACAATTGTAAAAAGGTAAGTAAAGCAAGAGTTATTCGACCGGACATACTAAAAGGGAGAGCTAGGAAGTAAGATAAGATAGATAAGTACTCCTACTACTTGTAGGTAAGTTATACTTACTTAGTATGGCTAGAGCTATGGGAAGTGCCCGTGCGTGTGTCTGTCATCACTTTTGGGCGTTTGCGGGGAAATCGAAAACGAAGTCGCGGGAATGAGATTTTTCCCGGACAGGACCAACAAATAAATGAGGTTTGCAGCCAAGATGAGAATATGAGGAGCCCCCATGCGATGCCAAGCAAAGATCAGAACCGAATCGGGGGGAGGTGTGGCGCTTGCGCCACACCGGGGTGGGGGCAGCGATGCCACTAACAATCCGGAACAGTGTTGCAAGCAAGTGGAGAATGTATGTAGGTGTACTCAAATGGACCTCGCTTTGTATTTGTGCGTTAAGGAATGCAAATGCGAGGCAAATGATACATAGGAACAAGTCAACACAGAGATGATGAAGGAATTCTTCAGGCAATCAGTCACTGGATAGCTTCTTCTCGGCTCAGATAAAGTCAAAGTGCAGTATCGTGATGCCGGCTGATAGAAAAAAAAGAGAAGAAGTTGCCGCGCCGAATGCTGGCGTGCCGGCCCTGTCCCAAATCGGTCCGGTTGAGCTGCTGCGTACTAATCTAATACCATGGGAACCCTAATACAGAGGCTCAAGGCTACATAAACGAGCCGAGGTAAAGTCTAGTTCCAATTTCCTCCGACTTCTTCGGAACCACAGCACCAGCACGTGAGGCGAGCATAAAACATTAAAAAGAGAGAATCAGCAGCATGAACAACAAGAGCGGGAGGAACAAACAGCGCGTGCGCTTCGCTCCAACATGCCAGGTAATTGTTGCCGTTGATAAAACCAAAGGCATCGAAGATAATAAGCTTTGGTATTCTAGTGAGGATGTTGACCAGTTTAAGCTCTACTGGACTTTCTATTGTGACGCAATTAGAGAGAGCATCCGTCAAGGCACTTTTGATGGCGAGCTCGACGATATCCTTGGACTCGAGAGACCTCTCTTCGACAAGATCTACTTAGCCAGACGTGCGGCGTTTAAGGGGGCTGTTCTTGAAGAACAAACTTGGCAGATGCTGTCCAGAGAGATGCGGCGGAGGAGAGGACTTACTTGCGAAGTGAATGGCCACACTGCTGACATGGACATCCTGGCACTAGCTAATGCTGCAGCGATGAGCTCAAGTTGGGCAAAAGAGCGTGCGTACATAGCTGGCCTCACATTGCAGAGCAACCTCTACACCTATACGGGTAGTATCAGTATCGGTGGTGCGGAGATAAGCCGCAATCCACCTTCTCGTGGAGTCGATCAAGACGACAGTGACAGCTATTGGGATGAATGCCATGCAATTGCAATGGAGGAAGGCGACGTATGAATCCCATAGTAATAAAATCATCCAAGGAGCGTAAGCTTTCTAATGATATAAGTATTCACTTCTTTACTCTTATTCCTTCCTGATCCCTAGAGCAGATGTGTACTGCTATAGATAGCCTTTCTCTTTGCATAGAAGGATTTCAGAATGAAATAAGGATACAAAAGCCAGATGATAGGTACTTTGACAAGAACACACAAGCTGCCATCACGCAGCAATATTACATCCAGATCCAGTATTGAACAATGAATATCAGTTTGCGAGAGCTTTCACAAATTCTGCTCGTCAGCGAGGTAAGAGGCAAAAAGGGACTAGAATGGTAGGAATAATGTTTATGATAGTATCAGATGGGTCGGACTTATCAAGAAGTTCCACGTCCAAGCAAGAAGTGTTGACGCTTTTATAGGACGACACATTGATTTCATAAGCTTTCTTCAGAGCTTCCTCATCATGATCATGTCCAAGTCTGGCGGCGATGAATCAGTGCATTTTTGCTCTCGTGCCAGCCATTATCCTTCTCTATATTGCACCAAGATTGTTTCTTGCACTGGTATACCCGCCAATAGCAGCCTGTTCCGAATGACAAAGTGAATTTTTCTCGTCCATCACTTGCCCCTTATGATACAAACACGATAGCTCATAATGCGCATCAATATTGCCCAATCCGAGTGACTTTTTCCAATACTCACCGTGATGTTAGTCAGTCACCTTATTTAATCGTACCGCATAAACCCCATCACCTCTTTCTTTTCATAGCATTCATGTTGGCTTCTTCGTGCAATTCCGGTAGAGGACGTCGCCAGAATGTACATGTTGGATGAAGCGATTCTTTCATCTCTCGCATCTGATTGGCACCATCGCAACCTACACAAATCATATTGCTGCAACATGCCATCGCAATGGAGCTTGATGGATCGATAGCGGTAGCGGCAATAAACAGATGGGGCAATATCACCATAGTGGCTGCCCTCAGGCTGCTTGAACAAAATTTCGTCATGTAATTCAGCCAATCTTTTCTTGCATGGTCGTTTGTGTTTTGGTCGATGCTCCTTCTAGCATGTAACATATTGCAATATCGAACAGATTTCCAAGCGGTGATGCATGTCTTCAATTTGTTGTCATCATCTTCTGCGATGCCGCAGGCGCAACATCATCTTGTCGCTCTCGCTCTCTACAATTTGATGTCATTGTCTAATAGTGCTCTTCAATGTCGCCGGTTGTTGCACAGAAATATTGAGAGATCCGTAGTTCGTACTCCGAGGGCTCATCGATTCGATGGCACCTGGATGCTCGACGGCCGGCAGCCGCAAGCAACGAAAGGAAGAGTGAAAAACGGAAGAATGACTGAGCACGGATTTGTCTGGGGAGCTATCAATAATCAATCAAACTGAGGCAGCTCCTTTATTGATTTACGAGATCGAGATCTGCCACAATTTGCAATTTGACTTAGCTAGAAGCTAGACCGCTGTCGCCATCCAGTCGATTTCAGTAGCTGGCTGATCATAATAATCATAAGGAGCAAAGGATCCATAATAGAGAATAAATAACAAAAACTGGGCGTTACTACATCTGTGACTAATCATCTTTGACACATCATATTATTTTATACACAACATATATTATTATGGCGACACCAATCAATTTATCCATCAAGGCATTCTTGCCATCAGTTTCATCCGTGACATCTGTGGCAATGAGATCAGCAGGCTCCATCCTATCTTCTTCTTCATCATCCTCTACTACCACTGCCTTTTCCAACCATAATAGATGCAGCAACAACCATCAATCCTATCAAATACGAAACTTTGCACGTCCCGGCCGCCGTCCATCACCCAACAAACGCAGAGGACGCCCCACCACCAACCTTGG
This sequence comes from Skeletonema costatum, assembly GCA_018806925.1. NCBI lineage: Eukaryota > Bacillariophyta > Thalassiosirophyceae > Thalassiosirales > Thalassiosiraceae > Skeletonema > Skeletonema costatum. Next base: position 43,822 of record JAHBBA010000028.1, on the reverse strand, counting down.
CAGTAGCACCAATAATGGCACCAATGGCATACTCACCAACAATCCACCACCCAAACAGTCCAAAAAGAATGTCCTAGTCATCGGATCTCAAGGTGAATTAGGTAAAACTCTCGTATCACACTTTGGCAATCAAATGAATTGGAATGTGATTGGTGCCGATGTATTGGATCCATCCGAGGATATCGTTGAAAAGAAGGGGATGAAAGAGTATATTCCCTTGCCGTTAGATGGATCTGTGGCTGATTTGAGTGTGGCATTGTATCGTGGTGTATCCAACTATCTATCACCCAACAGTAACAAGAAATCCGCAAGTTTGGATGCAATCGTCTGTGCCTCCGGAGGGTGGATGGGTGACGTGGACAAGTTCGACTTTCAACATGCCATGGAGGACAATGAACTATTGGAGGATATCGATCTCGAAGAGGAATATATACGTGAATCCTCCGAGGTATGTGAACACATGATGAATGTGAATTACTACCCAATTGTAGCGGGGGGTATGATTGGACAACGATTTCTCAAAGGTAGTGGATTGGATCATGGTGGTAATTTGAACAATGGGTTGTTTGTTATCATTGGTGCATCTGCGGCATTATCACCTACACCAGGAATGATGGGATATGGTGCCGCCAAGGCGGCATCTCATCATTACCTACAGAGTTATGGTCCATCGGCATCCGAGGAGAATGGATCAACCTCAGTGGGGGTATTGCCATTAATGTTGGATACTCCTGCCAATCGTGCCATGTTGGGTGGTGATGGCAATGACGATGATAGATATAGTAAGATGGTCAAGCCGATTCATATTGCGAATGAGATTGGGGAGTGGATTAAGAATCCGCATTTGCGTCCACATTCGGGGAGTTTGGTCAAGGTGATGGCGAAGAATAGGATGGATGGAAGTGGTGGTGCGGCGTTTCATTTGGTGCGATGAGAAATGAGGTCGGGTTATTAGACACAGTGAATATTCTTTTTCAATCAACATCAACTAAGAAGTTTACTTCGACATAGACAACGGCTACCCTATATTCAGAACCTTCTTCACTTTTGAGAGTTCATTGACACACAATGCTATCATCATTGACAGTCACTTTTTCTGCATTAATATCTCTTCGAAACGCAGATCCAATGGCGTTCTTCCAGTTCGCAGCTCTGCCAGTGTTATGGACGGTACCATTGAATTCCTCGTCCTCAGTGCTGTTATCAACAAGAGGCTCATCGCATTCATTCTTCTCACCAGCATTAGGCTCCTCCGTTGTGACAATTTCATCACTCTTCTCTTCGTTCTCTTCGGAAGCATTATGCTCCTCCATTGTATCGTTGTTTTTCTCTTCATCAGATATGACAGTAATTTCTTCGACACCCTCCCTTTGCCTGTTCTCTCGTTCGAGCAGATGCTGCCTTGCCTTGAGAGCAGCTGTCCCAATTGCGGCTCTCCAGTTTGCAGCCCTATTACCATCATTTGAATTCTGGTTGTCCCATAGGTGTACATCTGCAGGCTCCTCAATCGAGTGATCATTCTTCTCTTCCTCCTGTGACGAGAAGCTGTGTTCAACCTCTCTATCTCTAATGTGTTTGGTGGCCTTAAGAGCCGCAGAACCAATTGCAGCCTTCCAATTAGCTGCCTTGGTATTATCTGGATCTTGGGCGTCCCATAGAAGTGTATTGACCTGGTTTTTGTAGTACTTGCGAATTTCAGTCACTTCATCACGAAGACATTCAATCTCAGTATCTTTCTTCTTCAACTCTTCCAAGAACTCATTGATACGAGTTTCCAGAAATGGTACAATTTCCGACTGGCTCTTGGACTGGTTCAGCTCTTGCAAGAGACTTTCAGAATTCTGAGTCGCCTGTTTCAGTTTCGCATCAAGTCGTTCAATCTCTTCTTGCTGTGCAATTCTTGTCGTTTCGTGCTCAGCCTGGAGACTTTGAATGATATCCTCTGAGTTTCGCAGTTGTTGTCTTAGTGATCGAAGCTCATTGGACTCGTTGGCAGCCTTGATGCAGCCAATGTAGTCTTCATAGTCATCCGGCTCAATCGAGTCATCATCAAAAACACACTCACAGTCGTCATCGTTGAAGGTGACACACGCGGCCGGCTCTTCAATTACTCCTTTTGTTTCTTCGATCGATGGCGTTTCCTCCTCACACCCATCCACACGAACATCAGTGACGCTCACCAAGATACGAAGCATAGCATCACTCTTCAATCCAAACTGCAGACTATCACCCTTGATTCTCATCATGGGCGTTGATGACTTCTTGCTCCCCTTCACTTTCTTCACTGAACTTTTCTTTGCATTGGACTTGTCTTCATGAGTGCTCGAGAAGATGGGAATGTTGATGGTTGCATCACCTCTTTCCTCACCACTGATGAAAAGACTGGCTTTTCCCAAATTGATCAGCCTGCCGTGACGAGATATGGAAATGTTGCTTGGACACATTTGAGGTACAAATCTATTCTTGTTGGTGGAGGATGATGATGTATTGTTTTCGTCAGAAGTCTTTTCACGTTGAAATTCTCTTGTGAGCTGGACAGTCGAAAGGACTTGTTTCTCCTCTGTACTAGTGTTAGGCCACTTTATGACAGGGTTGGAGTTACTGAAGGATTCTGACATTTCAATAGGGAGACTTGGCACATGTGTAAAGAAGTTAACTTTCTGATTGGATAAATCTTGAGCGAATGAGGCGACGATACTTGCAGCGGTGTCTACAGCTTTTGGGGTCTTCTTCTGCTTGGTCGGTAGCTTTGACTTGGGTTGATACTTCTTGGCAACTACTCCATCAAGACTGATCACAGTCACAGTTACCTCCATTGACTCTCCGCAGTTATTTACTGGAAGGCTGCCTTGACTGGACCCATCAGAGCAGGTGGAAACATCCTCTGACGTTGACGACGATACATCGCAATCCTTCGTCTTTTCCAAGCTGTCCATCGAAGCTTTTTTGACCACAGATAAATCTTTCAGTCCAGCATTGCCAAGGCAATAGTAGCAGAAGCCTCTACACGACAAACGGCGAATAGAATCATCGGAGGGGCTTCTTTGACTCTCTTCCTCCTCCTCAATTTTGTCGACATGAAATCCACAACTTACCGTCGGGCTATTTTAGACAATAAATGTTGGTCTTGCGATTTTTGCCCGACTTTTGCGTTGCTTTGCACTTTCTTGCCCCCGCACTCCTCAACTCTCCTCCTACCATGCTGCCATAAGACTCCCCTTATCATCACCAAAGACAATGCCCATGCTGACCACCGCCATCGAGGACACCTTCCCTCCTCTAGTCCATCGCTCTAACATCAGCGGGGACAATGGCGAAGACTTTGGTGACAAGGAGCACCCAATCTGCTCAATGACAAGCAGTGACGAACAGGAGGTGCACCAACAAAATGATATTACCACCATGTCGGCATTGGAGAGGATTTTCCTATCATCACTATCTATATCAAACAAATCCATGTCATCCGCCAATGACTGTATTCTAGCAGAGGTGATCGCCCAATGGGATGCACTCTCTCACCGGGAGAAAGACGCAGCTTACAAAACAAGCGGGTATGACTATGTCGAACTCCATCGGAGCAAAATCTCCACTTATTTCTATGCCATCATTGACGGGAAGGGGTTGGACCGTCGCATTGTATCTGTGGCGCTATCGTATCTCAAGATCTTTCTCGCTCGTCATCCGCTCAATGAGTCAAAGGGGTTCCATCAGCTTGCCATGCTCACCTCACTTTATATGGCCATAAAAATCCACTCTAGTAACATTTACAAGAATGGAAGGCCCGCTATATTCATTACGGAGGTGGTAAATTGGAGTAACAATGAATTCACAACTCGGGATATCTGTAAGATGGAGTCATCCATGTTGAGTACACTCGACTACTACATGAATCCACCCGTAGCACAACACTATCTCGATATCATCACACCCCTGATTGACGATGATCTCATCACTCCACTAGTGAAACAACACATTATCACAATCTCCAATTGGTTGTGTGAAATAACCGCTACAGATTCCTTTTTCACCAGTATCAACCCATCATCGGTGGCGTATGCGGCCATTCTCGTGGCAATGGATACGTCGGACGCTGCAGTAGTAGGCGCCAGTAGTGTGAAGTGTTGGTTTGAATCATTGTATCTCAAGCATGATGAATACATTACGTTGCAATGTTATGAACGAATGTTTGAGATTTATTATCTGTTGGATGAGTCTCCTTATGAAAATAGATATCGATGTCATTCGCCTACTGAGGTGATGGTTGTGCCTTTGGGGATCTGAACATGTTTCGTATGTGTTTGAGCGTTATTTGATACGCTGAAACCACAGTCTATAGGAATATCACTCAAAGAAAAGACTCATACAATACTATATTATTGACGCTAACGCTATGTTTCTGTGCGTTGTGACATAAAATAATCTTCATTTATTATATTCTAGCGATCTACAATGCTTACTCTTGTTATCATGAGAAAGCAATATAGCTGTCAAAACAAGCATCGAAAACAGCCTAGCGTGTGCTTGTCGAGCAAGTTGATAAGGTTGCACTATCCAATCGGCTGACTTTCTTTGGTGAAGACGACGACTCTTGAGAGCAACTTCCAGCAGAGCGTTGCCAATCATTTGCGTGCTTCTGAATGTGCTTCGTCTTCAATCCTATCTTGAGGGATTCCTGCATGATGGTTTGACCATCCACCTTTCCCGGGAAGCTGCTGAGGTAGTGAAGAATGTGCTCAAAGGACAGATGCAGTAACGTGCCTTCTGCATGTTTCATAAGACCTAGCATTGTTCTGTAGAACAACCTTCCAACCCTCGACAAGGAATGAGTCCCACACGCGTGAAACCATGTCAAGAGGGAAGGAGCTCGTGTAGAGTGTCATTAACCATTGGGTGACAAACATTGATGCACGGACTTCTTCCCTCTGCAAGTGTTTTGATAGCTTTGGGAAGAACTGTTTCATCAACTTTTCTGCAATATAAAGCATCTCGTGGGTACCCGACATGTCTTCTGAAAAGAGCTCACGCAAATTGTAAGGCTCCTCATTCATCACGACTACCAGCAACCAGAACGCTTCCTCTTCGGAAAGAAACGATAAGAACGTTGCTACAATGTAGTTCATTCCTTGGCAATATCCTACCTCAGGATCAAACTGGCTATACGCACGAAGAACACGACGGAGTTCTCTGCGAGAAAAGGTTCTTTCTGATGAGGAATGCTTCAGCGATGTCCTATCGGTGTCTTTATCAATCTGGTTTAGTACAGTGCGATTGGAATACTTGTCGTTTGGAGTTAATCCGGATGTTTGGCTAATACTATTGGCATGTCTCAGCATTCCTTGATACACACCCTTACGTTCATTCATGATACGGTCGACTCCTGTGAGTACAACCCATGCACGTTGGCGCATCGAGTCAGGCAGACCTTTGCGGATGTGATGCTTGACCTTGTCTTGAATATAGCTAGAAGAACTCGTTCCTACAAGAGGAGATACCTTGTCGAGGACATTTTTCCATTTCAACTCTTCTGCCACGATAGGTTTGTCAATGATGAGCTCAATGTCATCCATTCTCCTCTCCTCATCCTCGACAACAGAACTATTCTTGCTGGTCATCTGAGCTTCATCATAGGCATGTTCTTCGTCTTCTTCTGGAACGGTCTCTAAAGAACAAACTGACGTGGAAGTGACACGTCGAGGAATCACTGCATCTTCTTCTTCTTTCAGATAACAAAACACCCGAGGAATGATCAGACTCATCTCCAAGTTTAGACTCAGAGCCATCATCCACAAAAATTCTCATGGGGCGAGTCTGCAATTTTGCTTAGCTCGTACATAAGATCACTAGCTTCGAGCTGTTGATAAGCACGTCGAGGTGGTGGCGGAGGAGGATGTGGTACTCTCTCATTGTTAAGATCAGGCTTTGGAGCGACACGACGTATCGGCGGCGGCGGCGGGGGAGGTAGTGATGGTGCTGCTCGGGCTGAGCTGCATCCAAGTTGAACTTGCAAAACTCGTAGTAGTACTATAATTCAAGCTCTCTTGAGACATCTTCAATGCAGAAGTCAGCACTTCTGTTAAGTTTTGAATGATGTACTTCGACTCTGAAAGTTCTCTCCTTAGAGCTTGAACCTCAGCATCGGTGTTTCTCGACCAAAATTGTATCTCCAACTTCATAATCATCATCATCGAGTGGTAGAAGCGGTGCATATGGTGACAGCGCAAGCGATGGAGAACTCCCAAGGGTTGACACTGAAGCCACATCGTCTCGGATAACAATGTCAGCTTCTTCTTCTTCATCATCATAATCATATTCTTCTTCTTCAAAGTCGTCCTCCATAGGACTATTGAAAAGTGTTGAGAGAGATAGACTCCTACCGCCAATTGTATCGTCGTCTTCCTCCTCCTCATAGTCAGCGTAATTTTCATCATCAACCACATAGTAACCAACATCAAAGTCATCGGCATCGTAGACACCAGAAGGATCACTTGCACAGTCTTTATATTCAGGTGTTGGCGTAGTAGCATCTCTAAGAGATGTTGTGACAACTTCCTGTGTCTGCATCGCTCCAGAACCAACATTAGTTACACTAACCAAAACACGTAGCATGGCATCACTCTTCAGACCAAACTTGATGCAATCGTCTTTGATACGCATCATGGGAATTCCTTTCTTGCCCTTGAGACCAGATTTCACCTTCGATTTGTGACCGGTGCTTGTGATAGGAATGCTGACACTTGACGTGCCCGTTTCTTCCCCGTTGACAATGACACTAGCTTGCCCCAGATTGATGAGTTTGCCATGACGTGATAGGGATATATTTATCGGGAAAGTCTGTGGCTTCAGTCTATGCATTGAGGATGCATGATTATCTACAACCTTTTCTTGTTGAAAGTTTCTCACTATACGCACAGTAGAAAGCAACTGGTGCTTGTCTACACAAGCATCCTCTTCTTCATTAGTGCTGGGCCACTGAATGACCGGGTGTGATGACTGATTCGGCGAGAAATTAGATCTATCGAGACCCAATGGAAGGCTGGGCACGTGTGTAAAGAAAGTTTTTTCTGTGGACAGATCTTGAGATATCGAGGTGACGATGCTTGTGGTAGCAGCAGCCACAAATTGATGATTATTCTTCATCATCATCGTCTGTAACTTCGTCTTGGGGTGATAGTTCTTTGTAACCAATCCATCGAGACTGATCACGGTGATAGTAACTTCCATCATACCATCATCACCATCTTGGCTGCAATTGGACGAGGAGGTCTCGTCGGCGGAGAAGGACGACATGATTGTTGTTCTTTGTTGATATTCTAAAACGATTGGTAATTAATCAATGATGAACGGTCTCAAATGCGTGGTTGGAGGTGTGGGCAGTTACAACGTTCAGCTCGATACGACCACCATTCGCGCCGTTCGACATGAATGAGACGACATCTGCAATTGGGCGGCATGAAACAGCGAACCAGTTCAAAAAAGGCGACGATCGTGGGTCGGTTGAATTGTGCGGTGCAGCCTGCAGTCGTATTATCGGTCTAGGTTTCTTCTTCGTCGACACGCCACATCTCTAACTCTGCAGAACACTGCAAATTTTGCACGCCAAGACCACCATCCTCACACATAACAAAATCTAGAACCATCTTTCTCTTTCCCGTGTGTGTCGCTATGGTTCCTGAAAATTGGCATCGAGAATTGGCCCACGCCTCTGTGGGTGAGCTGCACTATCTTTCTCCTTTTGAAGTGGAGGTAAGCGGCCTCCTCCTTCTTCGGAGAATTGGCCCACGCCAAAGGTGTGGTGGTTTGTTGGTTTTGATGAGATTGGAAAATGGTCGGAGACCCACTTTTGAGTATTAATTCCTACGTAGGACAGTAGCTTTCTTGGCGCACCTACCTCTTTTCAATTGAAATTCCAACAGCTGCACCAGCCAGCAGATCAGACCGTGCATATGCGGCTCGATTCGGAGTGAGAGAAGGACTGTTGGAGAGCCCCCCGTCATTTTCATCGAGCATATATTCCGACCGTTCAGTGTTAAATGCGCCATGGTTTATATTTTTGCCCTATTGTGCCCTTTCTCTCTGTTAGAAAAAGTTCCACATTTCGTCAAGTATCAATCAAGTTGTGAGCGCAGTCGACTACAATGATAAATCGAGTTGCAGTCGAAACCTAACAAACCTTTATTCATTGAGCTCCTGTGAAGACGCATCCGTACATTCAGAGTCTATTAGGAGGAGTTGGGTAGCTGATTCAGTAGTTGCACATCTCCCGCTGCAGAACCCACAACTTAGCACAAGTGAAATAGTATTTTGTTCTGTATGCCAACTCCGTTGGGAGTGTCATTACAGCTGATGCGGTCGTCAAAACGTTCTACAGACTCGCGTTATCCTACGAGATTCATTGTGCGCATGCCGACGCTACGGTAGTCAAGAAGAATAGTGTGCAGCCCGAGATGGGCTGAGATCTTCTTGCCAAGCGCGCGTAGGTGTAAGTAGGAATCTAACAACACGATCTTCTCTTTTTGGCAGGTTACTACATGGAGGGAGACAACATAAACGGCAGGCAGGGGTAGGTTGAAAAAGGCAATCATGTATCTCTACACATCAATAGTATATATAGTTCCATTTCACATTTCGTGCTTTCATTACGATTACTGGAGAACGATACAGTGATCCTCTGGAGCGAGGGCCCCACCAGGCAACTTCATCATTACTTTAACAAACATTTGAATTGAAAGTTCCTTTCAAGACCTTATTGACAATGCATATACAGCTATTACAATTTGCATCAAGCATGAAAGTAACCTTTGGACTCTTTTTGATTGGATGTATCTATCATCCCACAACCGAATGATCCTCCCTCCTTCTATCGATAAATAGTTCCACGTTCTTATCGCGAATGAGTTCATGCACGTAGAGCCCTGTCACTAAAACGAATGTTATGTTATATTCAGGCCAAATATTGTTGCACCAGATGACGAATAGGAATTCTTCTTATAAGCTGCATCGACTATTTCTGTTGCCTCCCTCTACGAGTTTTTCGCTCTTCCTGCTTCCTCCCGTTGTGAACTTTTCGTTGCATCTACAGCAGCTTGGTGTGCACGAAGAGTCGCGGCAAGTTCTTCCTTGCTGATCTGACCTATTTTGTAGACTTCCATCAGACTTTTTATTGAATTGTTACATCCAAGCTTAGCACCAATGATGAGATGCCTCGTTGCCCTCTCGAATTCATCGTTCCCTATCTCGTTCGTTACAAGATAGAGCCTAGCATCGGGATGGCCACCAATAGCGGCTTCCTCTAAATGGTACGTTCTTCTTTCTCGTCCTTCTCAACATATTGCCCCTTCCGATACAACGTAGATAGTAGAAAATGCGCATCCACATCGCCAAATTCAGCTGACTTTGTCCAATACTCAAAAGCATCCTCATAGTTTCCGTCACTATGGTGCTCCTTGCCAATTTCTCGTAATGCAAATGGATCATTTACTGCAGCTCTTTTCATTATGTGTTTGTTAAACTCTGCGTCAGATTCTCCCAAGGGGTGCCGACAGAATGGGCATGTATGTTTCAAATTTTCACCTAACTCGCGAATGCCATTGGCATATAAGCATCCGTTGCAGACCATTTTGCTGCAGCATCCCAACATTATTCGTTCATCTCTATCCATATCCAATGAAAGAGGCAAAAAGCAAATCGGGCAATCACCAAAATGTGTGCTATCAGGTTGCCTAAATAAAACCTCGTCACGTAATTCAGCCGACCGCTCTTTGCACGCTCGCTCATGCTGTGGCCGATGATCCTGCTGACACTTATCACTGCAATAACGAACAAGATCGCAATCAGCACATTTCATCAATTTGATTTCATCGATTTCAGTGATGCCGCAAGATCCACAACACAGCATACCGACCGCCTCCGTCTCATCTGCACTCATCGCAATCTTATATATGCCCGGCACTATTCGAGGATCAAAAAAGCCGTCCCCTTTATCAATATTGTTAGCTGTACAGAGGTGATGGAGTTGCCTCCCAGCAAGCGACCGGCGACCGGCTTTTGCCATGTTTTCTGTTTTGAGGGGAATTCTACATTTACATACGTAGGAATCAATACTACGAAATAACACATCTCTCTTTTTGGCGGGTTGAAGCGTAGGTGACGGCTAAGAGGCCACATCATGGTATTGTAGCACCCTATGCACGCCAAAGAGTGAGGAGGAGTACCTCAGTAGTTGCATAGAGACTTGATGAGGCGTAGGATGTTTTGTGTCATCATATTAGAAGTCCTCCTGATATATTCTTCTATACCAAAAAGTGGAGCATTTGGATTGGGAAACGCTCCACCTGGACTATTTCATGCAGACATTGCCCAACTTTTGAAGCGACGCAATTCGTTTTCTCAAGGAAGTAATGACAACAATGGCTGTGATATACATCCCCTGAAAGGAAGTACAGCGGTAGTCACAGGTGCAGCGGGTGGGATTGGAGGAGAGATCGCAAAAATCATTCACCGGCTGGGTGGAACGGTTGTAGCTCTGGATCGAGACGTCGCCGGCTTGGAAAAACTGAAAGACACCCTCGACGACGAAGAGAGGAGTAGAGAGGGTTTGATAAGTAATGAGAGCCGCGTCTGGGTGTTACCAACTCAACATCAGGACTTAGACAGTGTCTCTCATTCGGCAAATCAAATAATAGACCGGTTTGACAGAATTGACTTTTTGGTTAATAACGCTGGTTTGACATATCGCGATGACTTCATATGTGGTGATGAGAGAATGAAAGCTACGAATGGGCAAGATTTACTCTTCACTGTCAATTATCTATCTCACTTTTTGCTGACAGAGAAATTACTACCGAATTTGTCTAGAGCGAAAGGGAGAGTAGTACATTTGACATCCACGTATCATTGGAAGGTGGATGGATCAGAGATCATTCCAGGGGATGCAAAATGTCCTCAAGCGTACGAATTTGATCCATCTTCTCAAAGTACAAAACATATAGAACGGTCTTATGGCAATTCGAAACTTGCACAGATTTTTCACTCAAGATCGATTCACATGCATGCTCCTGATTGTGACTCAGTCTGTGCTTGTCCAACATGGGCAGCAACAGGAATAGGAGGAGAAGATGCAAGAGACTTTTTGTCAATGATGGCTTTTCCGATAGAAGGGTCAAATGAGGGTGAAACAGCAACAACAAAAATTGAAGAAATAAGATATGGGCCTGGAATCACAAGTGCAATTAATGCTATGTTTCGTCCAAGAGAGGAACTGGGGGATGCCCTCAATTGTGGGAGGAGTTTTGTCGCGAACTCACGTACTCTAGAATTCTTTGTGTTTCGAAATTCTTTGTTGCGGTGGCCTATATGGAGAGATGGTTTGACTGATTTGCTTGGTTTTTTGTTGTTGCTAGGGCAGAGGATCACGTACGAAGACTTCATTATCCAAGAAACATCTCCTGAGAGCCAAGATGAGGAAAAACGATCACAACTGTATAATTGGAGCAGGGAAGAAGTTCAAGAGTGGCTTTGAAAACAATCCAGTTACTTTCTGCTCACACGTCTATGGTATGATATGGTAGTTCTCTCTTGCGACAAGGAAAAGATAATGAATAGGTGTACATGTGCCTATATGAATAGAATGTCAGCAGACCTAGTGATCTTTCAGCTTTCAGCCAACCAAATAGTAATGTATGAAAACGCCTTTTACAATATTCGCAACTATCTACAAAAAGAGAATTGCCACTTCTTCATTTATGATTGCTGGCACTGCACTTGTCCTGGTCCTTCATCATCATCTGAGTCATAGTTGTTATCATTTGAAGCAGCACCACCCTTTCCAAAGTTCTTTACATCAGCCTGTTCTAAATGACAAACCTCAACCTCTTCTTCATCGTATGAGACATCCATGGCAGGGTTGGGAAGCACCTTCTTCAACTCCTTGATAGCCTTGGCATTGAGCTCTCCGTCAGATGGGAATTCAACTCGGAACAACACATACAAATTTCCCTTGACGAAAGGATTGCCATGGGAAGGCATACCCTCGTTTGGCACAATCTTTACAAATGGGGCACTTGATGATTGCTCCGGCTTGATAACTTCACCAGGCTTCGATTTGATAGCAATTTCCCTTCCATCCAAGTGTTTTACAATCCATTCAAACCCACAAAGAGCTTCATTCAAACTCAAAGTTTTCGTAATCAACAAATCAGCACCCTTACGTTTGAACAAGTCATGCTCCTTCTCCTGAATAATAAAGTTCACATCTCCAGCCTCCATGTTGGGCTTTTCGTCAGCCATACCACGGAAGGTAATTTTCTGATTGTGTTTCATCCCCTTCTCCACAAGAACTTCTAGGATCTTCCTCTCCTTCTTCTTTGTGGCACAGTATCCCTGCCCACCACAGTCAGTACAGCGGCGCTGCAATTGTTGCACCATACCTAATGCAATTTGCCGTAATTCAATGACCACACCCTGCCCGTCACATGCAGTACACATTTTTGATTCTCCGACAATGACTTGCCGATTGATGGCTATTTTGGCCGTCTTTCCATTGTATAAGTCTTCCAAGCTGACCTTGAGAGGGTGGTTGACACTCTCACCCTTGCGAGGGCCAGCAGAGCGGCCACGTCCCCCTCCACCGCCAAAGAACATGGAGAACAAGTCATCGGCTCCTCCTCCGCCCATACCACCATCGTCGGATAGTCCTTCAAGCCCGTACTTATCATACTTTGCACGTGTTTCAGAGTCAGAAAGGACCTCGTACGCGGCACTAATTTCTTTGAACTTTTGTTCGTCTCCTCCCTTATCGGGGTGGTGCTTTACTGCAAGCTTTCTGTACGCTTTCTTAATTTCCTTTTCGTCGGCAGTTTTCTTTACCTGTATTATATGAGTTGTGGTGATGTAGAAGAAGTGCAATTTGTGAGATTTACAAAGAATTATTAAAGCCATGAACAGTGAGCCGGTTGTTATCAGCCAATGATGTGTCGTCTGCTTCGATCATGTACAATAAATTTGTTTGAATGGTTATCGTCACTGGTAAAATCCGACTGGGGCGGCATACACTCAAATGTAAAATCATTTCGAGCAGACACATGATATGCTATGTCATGACTATTTTCTCTGGCTGCTTGGCTCACTATTGCAAATTCACATCATAAAAATGACAATTCAATCACAATTCAAGTCCATCCTTCTCACTTACCCCCAAAGTCTCATAAAGCTTGTTTGTATCAACATCAGCAGCAGGTCTTGCCGATCTACGAGATCCTCCACCTCCTCCGTGGCCGTGTGCAAAATGCTCAAATGGGTCGCCTCCGAAAAACATGGTTCTATTGGATGATAGTAGTAGTGGTGATATGAACAACTATGGACGGCTATGGAGTCTTATCGAAGATGATGTGGTGGTGTGAGACAGCTGTGCAGTTGCAAAAGGCAGGCAGGCAGCATTTTTGTGGCTTGGGAAGGAAGAGAAGGACAGTCGGCGCCAAAGAAGAGGGGAATAAGTGAGGAGAGGAGTATCCCCGTTTGTTGGTATCTCCCAATTAATTTGGGTGAATTCTTCTGACAGGTCATTCAGAAATTCGAGGTCATCTTCCAAAAAGCTCTTTCAATCACGAGATTTACAGGATGGAGACAAATGCGGGTTTACAGCCTTACCTATTACCTATATACGTCGGACTTAGTTATGGCTCAGGTCAGCTCAGATGCTATCTGAATAGTCGCCATAGGTCTGAGTTTGCATCCTTGTAAAAGCTGCTCAGAGCGAGAACCAGCAGCCCCCTGTTCCTCCGAAGTGCCGCGACACCGTTCGCAATAGCTACTAACCATTACCACAAAATCGACATCTCCATGATGACCACAAACGCTCCCATGACGCCGTTGATTCTTCTCTCTCTACTCGCCATCGGGCAAACCGACGCTCGTCTCAGTGCTCGTCTCGAAGGATCTAGAGAGGGCGGCTTGATACGTATCACGGCGAACCCCCCGAAGCCTGCGCCTGCTTGCGAAGCCACCTGCCCCGATGGCGTAGGTGACGCTGGTGAGGCTTGCTGCGAGGCACCCTCACAATGCGGCAATATCACGTGCGACACTGACGAGACGGGCACTAACTGTCCTCAAGACTGCCCTCCTAGTCCATTTTGCGGGGATGGTACTTGCAATGCAGACGAGACGTGTACTAGCTGTCCTCTGGACTGCACGTGCACTAGTTCCAATTGCCCTCCCGAGGCCACGAATTGTCTCTGCCCAGACCGTGATACATCCTGCTCAAATGATCAAGATTGTCCAGTGACGACATCCACCACTCCGGGGATGTGTTCCGGTGGCTTGAGGAGTGGTCTCCCGTGCACTCAAGACGTATTTTGCCCCACAGAAAAGGGCTACGCTCACTGTGTAGGTGTCGAAACAGTCGTATCACTACCTGAGGAAGGATCCTGTCGCGCTTGTGGTGGTGTCCAGCATCACAGTGGCCTCATAATAGGTGATATCAATCAATGTGGTGAAGGGGATCTCTGTGGAGACTTCACCAACAATGTTGACCCGGTAACTTGCGTCTCCTGCCTTTCTCCCATGACTTGTGAAGATTGGTGTAAGATAGATAATAACTTTGAGCGGTACGAGGGTACTGGGACTCTCGAATCCTACAGTGCAAAAACCAACTGCCCTGGAGGAGGCTTCGACTCTTGTTCCTGCACAATAGCCTCTTTCTTGTCAGACTCATGGAATATCGCCTCAAACAATCATGCTGGATCCATTTGCGATGCTCATAACTTTGGGGAATGCGGTGATGGGAAAGATTGGTGCGCACATGAATTTCCAGACAATACGTACTGTGAATCGTTAGGCCCTGTCTCGATCTCAGGCACTCTGGATAACGGAGTGTGCACATGTCATGCCACAGTTGGGGCGACTACCAAGGACGTTTGGAGTAGTGAGTGCATAGAGAACTTGTACATGTATGATCACGGACCCCATGGAAATGGAAACGGAACTCAACCGGCTGTTGCTCTTCCGTGTTCTTTCACGGGGTGAAAGAGGTGAAAAGAGGCACATCATCATTTGTACATTTGTACATTTGTACATTTGTATAGTTGTATTGTTAGGTTGCTAAGCTTTAAATCTATTTGATAAATTAGTTCTCTAATTTGCGTAACATTTTTACAATCACATTTTATCTGTCCATAACAAATGTAAACACTTCCTGTACATTCACATTCACATCTCAATACATAAATAGTAGACCGCTAGTCCTCCTCAAGTTCCTTTTTATCTCCTACCCTGGGTGTGATATTTTCACCAAAGCTTGATAGCCTCATCAGACTGATGCTCGTTTGCTTACGAAGAACTCTTGCAAATCCAGCTGCTGAAGCTCTGGAAGACGATGAAGCAGGTTTTGGTGGACTAAGAAGAGAGTCGGATGGTTGTGGACCTTCTCCATAAGTATCACTATAAGCCTCAAGATACTCAGATGTGGCCTTGTTCATTTCCGGCTTTCCAGTTATAGAACATTCCACCTTCAGAGAACTCGATGGTTGCAACAGCTTGCCCATGTCAATGAGTGTTTGTTTCAGAGTATGAGCAAATCTTTCTGTTTGGCGATGTTTGCTTGAAATGGAGTATTGCAGCCCATCGTCCCTGATGATATATCCGATACCAAAACCGTCTTGAACAACTGGACCGAAGCCAAATACTGTAACAATGAAACAAGAAGGTTAGAACATAAAGAAGAGATGATGCTTCACAAATGTTGACTTCAACATAGGTACTTACACCTCAAAGAAGGGTTGCCACAGTTGGATGTGGATAAAATCGTGTGGTTGAGCTTCCCGTAAGCTTTCGAAGAAAAGAAATCCGGAGTTGCAATTTTGTTCTTGTCTGCAATACACTTTAGAGCAAATAAGTGTCGCTCAATCCCCTTGCCCGTCAATGCATCTTTAATCCCTGACGAATGATACACAGTTGCCTCTCTCAATGATTCAAGTTTGTTCTCGTCTGTAGCAGATGGATTCATCCATGTTTTGCAGAATGTTGCTGCTTTCTCCGTAGCCGTTCTCATTGCTTCGGTTCGGCCGTGATAGAAGCCTTTGGTGAGGACAGGTTCATACTGACTGACTATTTTGCCGTAGAGTCTGTAGTGTGCTAGCTGCATTGATAGTTGAACGAAGCTGTCCGGGCTGAAGAAGATAGATGGACAAGGTAAACAAGAGATGAATGGCAAGAATTAGGAGAGGCGTGAGGTAGGTCCAATCAAGGGCAAAGAAATCAACTACTGCATTGCATGCTTACCTCATTTTGTTTTTGACAATCAATGTCTTTCCATACCCCGTAAACTCTAGCACATAAGTTTCACTTGCCACAATTTGATCACTCAATGCAGTCTCTGCAAAATAAATCTTGTCAAGAATCTTCTGGGGAAGCTCAAAGCTCAACTTCTTTGGAATCACAGAATTACTCGATGACTCTCTTTTGACTTCAGCTTGTATGATACTGGGAAACATGCCATCGTGATTAGAGTAGATTGTTCTGGTAATTGACTGTGCAAATTGGACCACATTATCTGCAAAGATATCGCTGACAAATCGGAGCGCAGTGTGTCCATCGATGGCACTGTGTTCAAAGTTTATGCCCGCTCTTCCATCGCTGCAGACAATCAATTGTAATTTATCATACCATCGATTGCAGCAGGATCCTGCTTGGTAGTCAATCAAGTCATCTCGTGATCGAAGATCATACGTCCCGTGTAACATGTTTGCTGCAGCTTCGTGAATGTCTTTTGGTGATACATCATCTATCACCAAAACGAACAACGCCCCATCAATCACTTCAAACGCTGTTTCATTATGCTGTGAAGTAGACACAAGTAAATTACGTGCAGCAGCCCACTCCTTCCTGGGCAAAGTAGTCAGCACCCCCAACGAATTCCGACTCGTAATATCCGGTGGCAACTTCGTAGCATCCGTTTGAATAGCCGCCAAAATCTCCAAAATATCCTGCTCATTCACACAAACACTCCCATCAACCCCCAACGCTTGAAAAAAATACATTTGATTATTCTGCAATACCACCACATGTGAACTTTCCGGATCTACCTCCACAGCATCCCGTTCTCCAATCTTGGGCACTCGATTTGCACCAAACAAGGCTCTAAATTGATCCATGCACAATGGCTTGCCCCGAAAGGCATCTGGAACGATTGTTTCTTTTTTGAGAGAAGATGCAAATTTAATGGCGGAGAATGTGAGACTTGCCGCGCGCCCACATTGATCTTTGGATCGATTGTTGTCTGGTCCGTCTTCTAGGACGAAAAAAGGGTTGAGATTCATTACTACGGAGGAATCTGGGGCAAGATAAGCGTCTGACCAGAATTCTTCGACATAACTTCCTAGTGTACCTTCTGCTCTGCCCTTTTCGTCATATTCTACTAAGAGTTTTTGTAGCTTTGGACCATCCGTTTGTAGAAAATGTTGCACTTCATTTTGACACGTTTCTTTTTCTTCAGAGGTGAGGAGGGGGCTGACTGTGGTGATGAAACGTTCGAGTGTTTCTTCGAGTGAGGGGATGGGCAGCCGAGTGAGGTCGCCTTGGCCTGCGTAGGTGCTTTTAGTTGTGATTGTGGTGTTGTCGGTCATGATGGTTAGTAGGTGCCCGGCGTTGATGGTATCGTGGCGTTGGTAGTACAATAACGGCGTTTTTTGACATCATTTTGCAGAAGATTTTTTGATGCGGGTTGGCGGGAAGATCATGTACCAATTCCTACATTGATTATTTCAGCCGCAATGACAGTAAATACGTCGAAGAATTATGGCGCATCTACGGATTTCCGGACTCGAAGAGTGCATGACAAAACCACGACAAAAGCACCATGGCGACGTGAAGCTAGAGAGCCACCCTCCTACCCTTTCATCCCCAGCACAACCTTTCATTTATTTATTATAAACATTATTACCATCCAAGAGGAGTGAGGAGTCACTGACGGTCATCTATCCATCGAACCAAACTTTAGACAACAATGCTCGGCGGCCGTAAAAGTTCCTCGTCCTTCGGTCCCGACGGCCGTCGTACCTCCGGAGGTCTCCCCCCCCCACGTCTCAAACCCGTCCCTCGCTCTGGCAGTGGCCTCTCGAGCACTCTCTACAATGGATGCAGCAGTAGCAAACCAAGCAACTCTTGCGGCAGTGGTCCCCAATCTTCGACCAGCAAATTATTCCAACCCGGCACCAAACTCCTCATTGCCCGAGCACCCGTCATGGCCGGCCTATCCATCAATAACACCCTCCAACGAAAATTCCAACGTCCAATGACCAAACGTCGTTCCTACGATACCAATGCCAACGTGGCATTAAAAACTTGTTCACTGGGACAAAAGCGTCGATTGGACGGTATGGCGAAATTGATGGCACGTGCGGGCAAGGGGCTCATGTACAAATTGCCACAAACCCAAAAGAAGGATGGGGAGTGTAGTGGGACGAGTGATGAGAGTGACAGTGAGGAGGAGGAGAAGGAGCCGGAGAGACCGTTTGAACCGTTGTGTGTTTGGAAGAGTCCTCATGATGGTGGAGAGGCGAAGGGGTTGCCTCCTAGATTGTACGTGTTTGGTTGGTTTGGATCATTGTTGTTGGTTTGTGGATCATTGTTGTACTACCAATTGCTCACTTTTATCATTTGTGTCATTTTCCACTTTTATTATAGATTGACTGTCACCAAACCGAATGAATATGGCATTGAAGAGGAAGTGATAGAATTATGTCCAGGTAAGTCTTCTTGTTCTCTGTTCTACCATTCAGACGACGTGTGCACTCACCAACATAAATGACGCTCTTCTCTTTCAATACCAGCACCTGTTGAGGCATACGCCAAAGAACATGTATTTGTCCCTCCCGTATTGGCCAAGTGGCTTCGACCACATCAACGTGAGGGTGTTCAATTCATGTATGATTGTGTCATGGGGCTGAAAGGCTTTCCTGGTGCTGGATGCATCCTTGCAGATGATATGGGGCTTGGCAAGGTATGTGCGTATGTGTGTGCTCTTTGTTTTGTTGTTGGATAGCATTGCTTCCGTGTCAACCCGCTCAACAACATGTGACATTCTTGCTCATCTCATTTCACTACAATACAATGCATTGCTTCACCAGACCCTTCAATCCGTCTGTCTAATCTGGACACTGCTCCAAACTGGCCTCACAGCAAACAAGGCACGAAGCGCCCAAACGTGTCATTGTCATTTGCCCCTGCTCCCTCGTCAAAAACTGGGATAATGAATTCGTAAAATGGCTAGGTCCAGGAGTCGTCAAAACACTCGCACTTGCCGAATCAGACCGTAAAACTGTCGAAAAGAATATAGATTGTTTTGTCAAGACGAAAATGTTCAATGTGTTGATTGCTAGTTATGAGGACTATTCGAACACATGTTGGTCGTCTTACCAAGTACAAGGATTGTTGTGATTTGCTTGTTTGTGATGAAGCGCATCGACTCAAGAATAGAGAGAATCAAACGTCCATGGCACTCAATTCTATACCGGTGAAGCGCCGTGTTCTTTTGACGGGGACACCGATGCAGGTAAGTACGAAATGATGTTCATTACGACAAATGAGTTAAAATGCAATGCACTTTCATCAACAGAAAACAGATAGCTCACCTTTTATGCCTTGCTCAATCTTCCTCAATCCAATGCAGAACGATCTAGAAGAATTCTATGCCATGGTAGACTTTACCAATCCAGGCATCCTTGGAACTCAGGAAGACTTCCGACGAAAGATGCTCTACCCAATCCTTCGTGGGCGTGAGCCCGATGCCACCGACAAGCAAAAGCAGAAAATGACGGAAATTCAGCAAAATATGTCTTCTATTGTGAATGATTTCATTCTGAGGCGTATCAACACTTTGAATGCGGAGCATTTGCCTCCCAAGTTGGTACAAGTTGTTTGTTGTAATCTCACTGAGATTCAGCAGAATATGTACCAGCATTTGTGTAATAGTAAAGCCATGCAGCATGTGCTCGATGGGAAGCAAGTGAATTGTCTTGGATCTATTCAGATGCTCATGAAGGTGAGTGAGGTGCATGTTGAGGAGTTCTCGTGCTTTATTTCTTTGTGATCATGTCTCATATTTTCCACTTGCATATTCTTGTCCCGATCCAGCTATGTAATCATCCTAGCCTCGTGGTGAACGATGATTCTTCGTCAAGCCTTGGTCAAAGCGGCAGGGGCGGACGCAACAAGAAGAAGATCTCCTACGCAGAAGAAGAAGAGAAGAGTTCTGCTGCACCAGGCGCAGATGGCATTGCCAAATTTATGCCCTATGAAGCCATGAGTGGCGGCCGGAATGCTCCCGTATACCCTGAATTATCTGGAAAGATGTTCGTTCTCTGGCGTCTCATGCGTGAGATGCGCAAGCCGGGAAATGGAGGTGATAAGATTGTGATCATATCAAACTATACCCAGACATTAGACCTAATTGGTCGCATGTGTAAAGAGAATAACTGGAAAAGCTGTCGGCTGGATGGAAGTATTTCGATGAAGAAACGTCAGGCCATGGTGAGTGTGATGTAGATTTGCTTGAAACCTTCTAATTCATATGTTCCTTAGCTTACGTTTAAGCCGACCCTTGTCGCCTTTTCTCACAGTGCGACGAATTCAATGATCCGTCAAGCAGCTTGGTTGCATTTCTCTTGTCGAGCAAAGCCGGTGGATGCGGGCTCAACTTGATTGGAGGCAATAGATTAGTTTTGTTCGACCCAGATTGGAATCCTGCGGTGGACAAGCAGGCTGCTGCTAGATGTTGGCGAGATGGACAAAAGAAGAGGTGCTTCACATACCGTTTCCTTGCTACGGGAACAGTTGAAGAGAAGATCTTCCAGCGCCAACTTTCTAAGGAGGGTCTCCAGTCTGTTGTTGACGACAAAGACCAAGTCAACGCACTCAGTACCAAGGATTTGAAGAATCTATTCAAGTTTCGACAAGGCACTCCTAGTGATACTCACGACAAGTTGAAGTGTGAGAGATGTCAAATCATTGTGGACGACGCTGAAGCTGAAGCTGCGAAAGTCTTGCCGAAAAAGCTTGCTGCGTGTCGTGAACTTCTAGAGCAGCTGATGAAGAAGGAAGACTCTGCTAGTTTCCTCACTCCGCTCAAACCTGATGAGCATGGGGTCTCAGTGGAGGAGTACCAGAAGCATGTCAAACAGCCTATAGACTTTGGTACAGTGAAGAACAGGCTTGACAAGGCAAATAATAGCCACGGATATGCAAGCCCTGCATTATTCTCCAAAGATGTCAACCGTGTCTTTTCGAATGTAATGAAAGTTTGGGAAGCTGGCCAAGAGATCTTCGATGCGGCTCAGCGGCTGCAGCTGTGGTGGATGCAACAGTGGACTGAGTTAGTTCCGAAGCTCATGTTAATGAAGGCAGACTGTGATCACGAAGAGGAAACATCCAAACCAGAAGCCATTGGGGGTGAAAATGATGATATTGCGGCTCCAAGTCATGTTGAGAGAGGAGAAGACTACCAAGAACAACTTGGAATGCCCGACGAGGAGAATATGAGAAGCTGGTCTCACCATCATACCACTGACACTGTAGACGATCCTATCTTTCGAGCAGCAATGCATGGCTACGATGCTGTGTCATTTGTCTTTGGACTGGAGGTAACTTGGTCTCTGATTCAGGAACGCCAACAAGAAGAAGAGGAGAGAAAGGCCATGGAGGAGCTCGAAAAGATTGATGAGCTTGAGGAGGCATTTGCAGCAGCCAAGAAGGCTGAAGAAAGTGACGAGGAAAAATCAGGAGAGAGTGACGATGACGATGAAAAGGTAGGAAAAACAGACGATGAAAAGAAGCCTGCAGCAAAGCGCAGAAAGAAGATGGAAGTTGACAACGATGAGGATACAGAATCTCATTTGGATGACGAAGAGGACGCCAAGGAAATGGCCGATTTCATTGCCGAGGACAGCGACGGAGAAGGTGAGGAGGGCAGTGATGGCGATGATGATACGCCATCCTCCGACGTTGACGAAGATGTTGGTATGGAGGAGGAAGACAAAGATAATCCTGCTTCGGGAGAATTGGATTGTCCCGAAGCTGAATTGGAAGACTCTTCAGAAGAGGAGGACAACGAAAACAGCCGAAGAAGCTGAACACGTAGACATGAATGAGCAAGAGGCTGAAGAAGAGGCTGAGCAAGAGGCTGAAGATGACGAAGAGGCTGTAGTTGCTAAGCAGGACGATAATCCAGCCTCAAATGAAGCTGCTGCTGCTGAAGGGCAGCCTGACGAGGAGGAGACGTGGGCTTGTAGCTCGTGCACCTACTTGAACAGTATGAGTGTCAAGAAGTGCGACATTTGTAAGACTCCTGCGTCAAAGTCCAAGAGGAGAAGGCGATCTTGAATCATCTTGTCGGAAGTTGCATGTTGGCATCTCTCCTGTCTTTGTATTTATCTATCGATCAACATGCAAATAGTTAGGGCAGTACAATGGATGTAATGCTGAAACCATTTATTCAATTTCCTTCTTGTTTCTCCGAACTGTGTTGCCTACTAACCCTAGCTCTAAGCATGAGCATAAGTAGAAGAGAGCCACCGTAGATAGGTACAAACTTGAAAGACGCTTTCTGTTGGAGGGTTTGGATACTTCGAAGGATATCCTTTACATACATAAGAGTCTGATTGCATAAGGTACTGAACTTCTCCTGATTTGTCTCACCAAAGACTACTTCTACTTCATATGGTACTCACTTCTCAATTCTTGATGGGAACATGAGACGGACACTTCTCACTATTCTGCCAGAATGATGACGTAGCGTGGATATTCTTTTATGTGCCCTGGCGTAGATTGGTGCAGGGCAGCGCGCGGGCTCTTACCTAAAAAGATGATTCGTGGCTGGCGATGGCATTTAGCTTTGTATGTAGCTCTCTGGAGTTCTATCTCAAAACCCATCAGAAATTCTGGGTAAGTACATAAGTGTAATGGTACTCAAGTTCTCGTACCATGTTAGAAAATGTAGGTATGTACTTCTTTCTCAAATCCAAATCCAATGATAACATCATATGGTACTTAACTTCTCATGTTCTCTCTACAAAAGACAATGGACAGAATCGATGACTTTCGAAAAGAAATGTGTTCGTGTGTGGCGCGCGTGGCGGGCTCCTTTTCTCAGGTGAGAGCGTTCCGCGGCACTGGAAATGTTTCGCTGGCATAGAAACCAACGCTACCGGAGACAGTGGATTTGTCCACTGGCGAGCAGAAAAGGTTTCGCGGTAAACCCTAAGGGTTAACCTCAAACCTTTTATCCTGAGAAAACCTGAGAAGTCTTCTCATTTCTCTAAGCAGGATGACCCCCTAATAGTGGTTCTCAAATTTGCATGATCTCGCCATTTGCTCCTGCGTGGCACGATTGCATTCTCAACCACTTCTCAATACCTACGGATTCCTTTGTACTTTAATGACATCTTCTCTCTGCATTCTCATTCTGGATTATGTACTGAAGTTCTCAGAGCTTCAGGAACCGGGAATTTGTCGCGGAACATCAGACAAAACACGGCTTACCTAAAATAGCTAGCGAAGGTGCATGTAAGTAAAGTTCTTACCGCCAGCCAGAGAGGTGCATGCAGCCACGACAAAGCATAGAAACACTCCATCAACATCTACATTACTTCCTTCAAGCAGCAGTAGAGATCTCGAGATCTTATCATACGACCATGATGAACAACCAACAATACCTCGAAGCGATGGGCCGCTTGCAGCCATCATCCCAATTTGCGTCGATGATGACACCATCGTTCTCCACATCGGCTGGTGTAATGGCTCAAGCCGCGATGCCTCAAAACGACAACGCTGCAGTCATGGCCACATCCAACGCCATCAACAACCAGATTGACACCAGCGTCGCCACAGGTCAGAGCCCTCGCCCGCTCTGGCGCAACGGTGAAAAGACGTTTCCCTACAAAGTATACGACATGCTCGAGTTTGCGGAGTCATCTGGAAACACCGATATCTGCTCCTGGCTTCCCACCGGTGACTCCTTCGTTATTCATGACCGTAAATTATTCACGGAGTTTATTTTGCCACGGTTCTTTCTTCATAAGAAGTGGAGATCATTTGTGAGTATTTATTATGCATATATCATGTGATGTGTTTGTTCTGTGTGCCCCCCAACGCTCATGTTCTCTTCATGTTTCCCCTCCCCATCTTTTATTACAGACTCGTCAACTCAACATTTGGTGCTTCAAACGTGACTTTAGCGTCACTGTCTCTGATGCGTATTGCCATCCATTCTTCAAGCGTGGGGACGTGAGCAAACTTTGCTGCGTGGAACGTGCCGAATCGAAGAACCTGTTCAAGAAGGATCCCATCACCAATAAGCGCAAGCCACCCAAGACCGAGGGGGCTTCTTTGATGAGTAAGTCTGGGGGAGAGAAACAGAGTATCAAGAAGGGGAGTGAGGGGAGCGCTACCACCCCTACTTCTGCTGAGACTACCACCAAGAAGCGACGCGTGACATCTAGCAAAGAGGAGGAGGAGGATGTGATGGATGTGGCATCCTTCCTCGCTGGGTTGAAGTCTAATCCCAATTCCTCCCCAAAGTCTTCTGATGCTGCGAGTGCTGCTGAAGAATCTCCTTCGGTGGTGGTGGAGAAATCTGTTGAAGGGGGAGCTCTTAGCAGCAGCAACAACAACAACAAGATCAGTAGCAGCAATGGGGGTGACAAGATGGCAGAGGCAATTGTTGCCTCAAGGATGAATATGATGCCTCGTCAAAGTATTCCCTATTCTGACATCCAAGGAGCTGCCACTTCCTCCATCGCCTCTCTGCCTCAAACATCGTCCATTCGACCCACTACCGTTTCCAACGTAAACATTGCTGATAGTAACAACGTTATGAGCATGAACAACATGAACAGCCAGACCATGAACAATCAGACTTTCCCTATGAATGGCTCATTTGATGCTACATTTGACCGTGAATCACTCAGGCGTTTGTCCACTGAACAACTTGTCGCACTTGCCTCCCGAATGAAGCTACGAGAGCAAATGCTTCGCGAACGTGCAATGAGTTTGCAACCTGTCATGGCGGCTCCGATGGCCCAGGTGGCAACCCCTGGTGCTGGATGGAGGGATACTTACCATGAAATGTTGCTCCAGCAACAATCCCGATCATTAGGAGGTGGTATGCCATCTCAAGGGATGTTGACTCAGGGAATGGTACATTCACTGATGGGATCAAAACCAAAACCTTCTTACGGTGATGTTGCTGATATGGGACAGGTCACCACGGGTATTCCAAACATTTCCCAGAATTTAGGATATCCAAGAGCTGCGTAAGTTCAAGTTCTGAGAAGGCTGTTATGAGGGAGTTTTGAATAGTGAAGAATATCTTCGATTTTGAAGGGTATTGAAGAATCTTCTTTTGCATAGATTAGTAGTTGTAACTACTTATGAGCTATAATAATCTGGTAGATTGATTGAATTTCTTTACATATTTTAGCCTCGCTTGCTTGACTCGCCAGACCTTTTCATGAAGTAAATAGACTCTGGATTACGAATGGAACTGAGAGCGGTTTCAAGTGGTTGTACTTTTGACCCGTACCGCAGAACGCAATGGGTACACCAGTTAAATGCGTCAGCGTAAGTGCAGCACCCACCTTATCACTAACCGTATCAAACTTGGTCAATACAATTCCATCAATGGGACGAGTATGCCCTCCCATAGTTAAAGCCTTTTGAAACATGGTCAATTGATCCATTCCATCATTCCCAACTAGAGCTTCACAAACGAATAATACCAAGTCGGGACTTGTCTCGGTAACTAACTTTGCCAAGGCTTTCATCAATGGGACATTATTCTGCATCCTTCCGGCAGTGTCGACTAACACGACATCATTTCCATCCTCAGTAGCCTTATTAATTGCTGCCTTGGCAACAGCAGATGGGTCCTTGGCATACCCCTGATGATACAAGGGAAGATTAAGACACGATGCATGGACGGAAAGTTGTTCTACAGCTCCACTTCGAAATGTATCACATGCAGCAAGGAGAGGGTTGCATTGATTACTCTGAAGATAGTAGGCAATCTTGGCAAGCGACGTACTCTTTCCCACGCCGTTAATCCCAATCATTACAATGACATAAGGGCGTCCTCCACCTCCACCATTACCACCCATTCCAAGTAACCCAGTACCCTTCGCCCGCTTCTCCACCACACCACGTAAAACATCTACACTCTTTCCTCTCTTGACTCCACTACCCCTGCCACCAATCCCCCCCAATTCAGGCCGTAATATCCTCTCAATTGCATCTTCCAATGCGTGACGAACAGCACGTTTCACACCCACCAATGTTCCGACTTTCTTTCCCAAGAGTTGCTTTTCCACCACCTCACAGATAGCCTTGGCAGTAGACGGCGCAACATTCTTGGATGTTAACAATTGTTGCATCTGTTTCAATGGTGGTTCCAAATCAGACTTTGTAAGTGGTCTATTGGGTGATAGGAGGTTGGAAAAGAATCCCCGTATTCCAGTGTTGGCTTGCGAGCCATCATCACCATCCTCCTCTTCACCCCCATCTGCATTCCAATTGATATTAATCTCGTCCAAAACTTCATCCTCCTCTTCCCACGCAGGAACTTCATCCTTATCTGGCATGTAGGCAGCCTTGGCCTCGGCAATGGCACGTGCATCCTCCCGAATATTTCCATCTCCTGATGCAGCTGATGATTCATTGTCTTTATCTTTGGACATGTCCAGCTCTGCCAATGCAGCCTTTGTTATCTTTTGGTTTCCATCGTGCCATTGCGTACCTTTTTTTCCTCCTTTCTTTGTACTTTGGGTTGTTTGCTGTTTGTGTTGCTTGACATGTTTCTTATCTAGGGATGAAGTCGAGGTAGAAGTAGGTATAGAAGATAACTGATCTTGAAATCGACGTAGGATGGAACTGAAAGCTGTATCAAACTCTTCTGACGGAGGGACAAACAGTGACAGATTGTGTTTGCTATTGTTACTTGCTTCTTGACTGAAGTGATGTTCAAAGAACAATGCGTATCGTTTCAATAACGAAGCCAATAGCGCATCTAATCCAGATAATTTTCTAATTGCCACCTCGGGATATGTTGCCAGAACTATCCAATTACTATCGGCCGTTCCTTCATTATTGGCAATTGCACTTCCATCTAACCATTCTGCCACAATGGAGGTTTGATTTCCCAATGCTAGTAATTCACGATTGGGGGCATTTAGATCAATGGTAGCATTTTTGTTGTGTTTTCCATCACCTAGCAATACCGATGAAATGAAAGTGTTGACCACAGTTATGCAATTTTCCTTATGACTGCCATTTTTGAAATACGATGAGGGCTTATTTCGTAGAGGTTCGTTGTGATAGAGGACGGTGCCACCTGTATCAAAGAATACATTCACATAGCAAGATAATGATGAGTAAAGAAAGAAATGTTATAAAAAACAGAAAAAGTCTGCACATGACGGAGTGTAGCCAGCATAGGAGTGCAAGATCACCAAGCAGCTCCCTCAGCAACGCCATCAGCAGCACCCACCTTTGGTGAATATAGTTATCGTTTCTATCATGATTTCTGTTGGAGAGAAGGGTTGCTTTAGCCCAGCCAACGCCGTGTGCGGTTGTGGTGAAAAATGCAAAAAATAAATGAAAGAAAAAATGTGGTTAGACGAAGGAACAAATGTGGTTGGGTGAACCCAGAGAGCCAATGCGATTGCCAAAAGACTGCCTGTCTGCATTTGTGGCACAACTATGGAACAGAAGTAAACCGCTCAGCAAGAAAGTCGATTATAATAGTCAAACGTTCTTTATACAGAAATGAACATATAAATCCCATTTCCTATGGTCTAGTCCCGACGAGAAACCCCACAACAGCTCTCTACTTCGTTTCCTATCCCTTAAGTTCTATCCTTCGTTCTTTACAAGAAGCATCTAGTAATCCCCCTCTAGACTATCTCAAAATCACTTCACATTTTACTCCTCAGCCTCCTCCTTCGTTCCAAACTTCTCCTCCCAAATCTTAGCTTGCTCCTTCAACCTCTCAATCATACCAAAGTAATCAAACTTCAAACTTCCCTCACCCTGATTCTTGGCATAATACTCATCCGGATAATATTGATCATGATCCGCAGTTCCCCCCAAGAACGTGGGGATATCTTCCTCTCCATTCATAAGCATGTCCTTCATTATTTCAGTCGCATTATCCATATCCTTCAATAAGAATTTACCCGCAAGTCGTCCAGGCATAAGAGGCATGAGCAAATTCATCACAAATTGGATAATCGATCCAACTGGTGCCGTAAGCAACATGTTCAATCGATCGGGATATCCCCTCACCAATGCCTTCAACACATTAATCAAAAAGCTAGGCACAGGTGGAGGGGGGGAGTTGGAATCACTAATGACGACAAAGTCGGTAACTCCCTCCGGCATACATTTGATACCCGCATCCGCAATGAGAATGAGAGCATTGACCTCCGCCTCGACATTGGGATACCATGACTTCCTTCCACATCGGATCCAAAGGACGGGCTTGCCCTCCTTGGTAAATCCATGCCAGTATAAACTCGCATTGTTGAGAGACACGGCCAATAACTTGGCCTTGACGAGTTTTTCGGGGTTTTCTTTGGCCTCGTCAGAGTATTCCGAGCCGTTGACGAGGTGGATGAGTGTTTCCATTTCGGGTGCTCCGACTTCTTCTCTCCATTCCATGACGTGGGTGAGTTTTTCCATGGTGTATTCGATTGGACGGCGGATGGATGGGTCTTTGGAGTAGGGTTTGGAGGCGACGGATTTTACGTAGGCGTCGCTGGGATCATTGTTTTTAATTGTGTGTCATTTGGTATATTGGTATTTTTGTCATTGCATTATGTAGCAAAAATGGGGAGTGATCGACCAGTGTACAAAGATGCATTTGGTTGGGTTAGTTGACATCGTAAAATCAACATGTCACAAGTGAACACATAATGATGTTTCAAGCCAATAATTTCAGCATTGTTCACTCAAATCACACGAAAAAAAATACGACACAACCTCATCCGTCCCTTGTCTATACTATAGAGAGCATCACTCACCTCAAATAAGTATAATCTTCCGGAAACTCACACGCCAACTCTGCCCGAATAATCGACATTTCCTCTTTGGTGACCTCAAAGTCACCGGTCACTCCCTCATCGTCATCTTCTGCCGCATCGATTTCCGACTTGGCCTCCTTGACTTCTTCGTTGACGTCCTCTTTGGAGAGGGCGTCTTTGATTAGGGTCTCTTCGTCCTTTGACATGGTTGTTTATCTCGCTGTGAGTTGCTTGGGTGGGTTGTTGCATGTGAGTGAATCTTGAGATGACCGTTTACAAGGGGCAGGAATAGGGGGCAACAAATGCAATTAGCCCCCCACCTCAACGCCTTTCTTCAATTTTATCACACTATTCTACAGCTATTCTCTCTAAGTCGTAGAGGGCTATCCCCCCGAAACTCACTATTTCCATCGCCTCCCTCAGAAAGCACAAGAAAATGACATGAGACTGAGCTTTTTGCTCTTCGTTGCGCTTCCAAAACAAGCAGCTTGAGCTTGTATTGGCAAACAATCTACCGAGCAGCATTGCATTCTATTAGGCGGAGACAACATATTATTACACAACAATACACATCCGCAGCATTAAGATGAAAGTCGTCAGCATAACCATCCTCCGCACAACCCCCTCCGCTGAGCCCACCCCAATCGCCATGGCCTGCGATCTCTCCTCCTACGGCTTCTTCCAACGCCAAGGAGTCAAAGAAATGCTCACCTTCTTCTCCAAAACATTCACCAAACGAACCGAACCAGGCCAACGCCAATCCATCTCACACGAATCCTACGTAGTCCACTGCTACGTCCGCTCCGACGGCCTAGCCGGAAGTGTCACCACTGACGCCGAATACCCCCCACGCGTCGCATTCGTATTACTAACCCAACTCCTAGACGAATTCCTCCTCCACCAATGGCGACTCCTGGAAATCCATGCCCACCCTCACCGAATCCACAGTCTTCCCACCCCTAGAAGAGTACATTGTCAAATACCAAGACCCAGCAAGTGCGGATAAAGTCACGAAAATTCAAAATGACTTGGAGGAAACGACGCAGATATTGCACAAGACGATTGATTCGGTGTTGGAGAGGGGGGTTAAGTTGGATAGTTTGGTGGAGAAGAGTGATGATTTGAGTAGGCAGAGTAAGATGTTTTATAAGCAGGCGAAGAAGACGAATAGTTGTTGTGTGGTTAGTTAATAAAAAGAGAGAGAGGAAAAATAGAATTGGAGAGGAAAACAATTAGAGGGAAAATAAAAGGAAAATCAGGAGGGTTGTGTGTTGGTTAGGGATGATAATTATAGCTTGGAAGGACATTTTGTAAAAAAAGACTAACATCGATTACATGTATCGAGAGTTAGTGGGGGAGCAAGTTTTTGGGGGAATACAATATACTAATCAAGAAGTGAGATCACGAGTATTGAATTTGTTGAGGGGAGAGAAGAGAAAATGTGTGTAAACTTATCAAGAAACAAATGAATACAAATATCATTGATAAATGGAAAGAAAAGTAATAGTCTAAGTTTTTTGTTATAAAAGAGTTATAAAGGAGATTTACTTTTCTGCCACTGCTTGGGCTGAAGGTGTAGGTATAGGAGTTTGGTGAGACAATCCCAATGGATGATGATGAGTCGTCTGGAAGAATGTTTATGAAGATGTAGATGTAGTGGATTGATCAGGCTTCTTTGGGTGTGATTGACGAGAGGTCTACTAAGAAGGATAGTGTGGATTAAGTGCTGTGATTGGGCGCAATGCACACTCTGCCATCCCTACTAACCAGTCTATCATTAGCACAGTAGGCTTCAAGGCTTCAAATCTATCACATGCACCTCGGTCACTGCGAAGGCGGAACTCCCGGTTGGACAACTGAACCTTTGACAAGGGTTGCCTTCAGTCTCGTCGAAGGGTGCATATAAGAGGTGGCATAACATGAACATCTTTCGGGCCCAGTTGTAGCCCCTTGCAATGTCGTTTCTGATTGTGGTGTAGCAATCACTATCACTAAGCAGTATACCACCAGGATTTTTTCCACCATAATAACTGTTTCCACTCAGACCATCTGTGGAGAGTTAGCTCTGGCAAAGCCAGATGATGAAATGAGTAAGATGCTGGTAGCAGAAATGAGCTTCATGTTGTTGTTTTTGTTCTTGTTGTTTGATATTTTGCTTTTTGTAGATTTTGATTTTGTGAGAGCAGTGATGGGACAAGGGACAAGCCTTCAAGCAGGAGTCAGGGCTCGAAGGCAACAAAATAAAGGACGAGTCGGTATCTTGTTGTGCTGTGCTTGTGGCTTTTCTGGCTTTTCTGCCATTGTGACGGACTCCCATTACTTTCCATCCCCCGACTCCTTTCGCACGAGTTTCAAATAATGACGATGTCAACCAACGGCAGCTTGCGATCTCTTGCGATTCCAACTTACCCGTACCACACCTGCTGTTTCTTAAGCCTTGCAGCCGCCTCCTTCTTATCATCTAACAGCTATCATCATGAAACTATCCCTTTCCATCGCCCTAACATCCGTGAGCGTCACCCGCGCCGTCCTCGGCCCAGGCTACGAAGCATTACCTCTGGTGTCCCGCCGGAGGACTGCGAAATTTACATTCAACCCATTCGGCTACATGGGTCCAGTCTCTCAATGTACAACAAATGTTTCGACACTACAACCGGCGCATTCAGCAATGGTGTCTGGACCGGTGATAATACAATGTAACACCGCGCCAGAGGGGGTGTGACACAACCTCCCAAAGTGCACAGCTGCTGAATATTCCCAATGCCGATACGGCAGCAGAATGTTCTCTCCAAGTGGGACCGGGGTGCAGCTGTTTATGTCAGCTCGACCGTCTTTCCATTTGATGCATCCGAATTTTCGGGATACGAGTTGTACTGGGAATGAGTGTGAATGGGCACATGAGGACGGAATGTAGATGCTGGACCAGAGGGGGAGGGGAAACACTTGTATGATAAAATTTGCTCTTGTTGCGCCAACCCCACCTGCAACTATTGTCACCGACTGGTACGGGGGCTACAACGCTGCCTGTTACGGGGAGAGAATGGTACTGTTTGTTGTTACTACTGCTAACGACTGCTGCTACTACTCCGGTGGTGATATTATCGAAGATAGAGAAACAATCACTACTACTTCTAGTACCGCTGCCGCTGGTGTGGCCTGTCCCAACTCCGGCACCAAGCAGTGGAAATGTTGCAAGTGTGTCTATTTCTCTGTTTGTTGTCTCTGCTGCGGTCTTTGGTTACTTTTCTTAAGGAATGAAGGGTATGATTAGAAAGTTGTTGGGATTCTTAATTTCTCAACTATCATAAAGAACATCGAGGATGATATGAAAATGCATTAGATTTGTGTGTGTGTCAATTATTTATTTGGGTTGTGTTGTTTGGGTTCAAAGTCCGCTATCAAAAGAAGTGCATTAATCAAATTATTAATTGTGGACTTTTGAACTTCATGAAAAATTCTCTAAACTTATTCAACATTTTTAGGCAGTGTTCAGCATACGTTCCTTCAACTTGTGCCATTGCTGCTCTGGGAAAAAAGCGTATCTCTCAAGGGTTTATCACCCAAATCCTCTCTTGTAATTCTTCATCCTTCTACAAGCGCATCACCATCAATACCCGTCCATGCCGTAGGATTATTCACGAGCATACAGAGAACCTTCACCAATACCCATCCATTCGTGCATATAGAATTTCCGAGGCAAATAGCCTGTACAGAGTGTAATACTTGGACATTCATACTATAACCTCGTAAGTCTGACCAATATATCCTGAAAAAGTAGAGAACCATGGTACCAGCAAAAAACGGATTCCTCTAGATGCAACGACGGTATCAATCATTCCGTACAGAGTCTGATCTATGCTATCAAGATTGGCAAGTGCCTTGTAATCGTCAAAGAAACGTACGCGGCCTGAATGCTGCTTTCGAAAGTCATCAAAGAATGAGTTGTTCCTTTCATCAGTGGCAATGTAGAGTATCTCATTGGGTTTCCACAAATCCTTGGTATTCTCGTACCACTGAGATGAATTCAATGTGACTTCTTTGAATTGAAGATCTCCTCTCCTGACATGTAGCGATGAATAGCCGCCAACCAACTCTGGATCAAGATCAGCCATGGGATTGTTTGTTCCAGAAAGAATGCTATTTTCATACTGCAATGCAAGTATAATCTTTCCTGCTGCACAAAATACTTCATCGTGATATCGAAAGAAGTCCCTTGCAAATCGCTTGTAGAAATTACCAACCTTATCATCTGTAAAGAATAGGATTGAATAGAAATGAACCAACAGTCTATGATCCAAATCTCTCGTTTCAAAATGCCACACTGGAGTATCGTGCATGGTCTTATTGTAATAGACTGGATATCTCTTTTCCCCGCAGAACGCTTTGATCCTTTTCTGAACATCTGGAGCCAATTTGTCAATTTGATTGTTTCCATTCAAAAACACATTTTCATCAAACACAAGACAATTGGCATACTTCACCTCGGAAGTTATAGGTCCCACTAGACCATGAGATGCATAATGATCATATAAATCTTCACAAAATACGTCACTCTTTTTTCGTTCTTCACAAGATGTGGACACCGTGTATAAATGCTTCGTCCAAGTGTCGTTGTACCCTGTTAAAGGTACCAAACCATCTTCGCCTCCTTCCAGATGTAGAAATTCTTCTGCTGAAATGATTGGTACATGCCTCAACAAGTCAATATTGTCTGTCAGATTGTAGTAATCTGTGTATTGGCCGACGTCCTTGTCTCTTGTCTCCAGGTTTGGGTTGTAAAAGGTACATGACCTGCTCTGGGGGCAGCACCAACGTTCGACCAGACAAGGCAGCAAGTAAAACAACGATCTCAAAGCTGATTCTCATGTTGTTAAAGCCCCCTGTATCTGGTTCAAATGTTAGATATCGTCGTCTCGAAGATTTCACTGTTTGTAGTATATTTTGATGGTCGAAATTGTTCAATGGCTTGGGAATAAACGGATGCTGCTGCGGCAGGTGCTGAAGAGTCGTTTGAGCAGAATTGTACTCCGCAAGAACATCTCGTGCACCACGTGGTTCATTCCAAAACGCCAACATGGACGATAACACTTCATTGATACGAGGATCAACATCCGGGCAGGAGATTGTGCCACGCTTCGCCCCCTTTAGGGCTGGTGTTTGATCGGATGGTAGGCCTGAGAAGGCACGTGCAGTATGCTTTCGAGGGATGGAAGTGGGTAATAACATGGTGCTGTTTTGTAGTAGAGTGTGTTGTAACTTTTGCCAATCTTGAATGATCTCTAGGTAATTGTTTGATACTTCCTTTTTTATCTTCTCATCATTATCACGATCCTCGTGATGACTTATCTCGTTCACAAGCTTGATAAAATTCTCTTCACTGCCGCCTTTCCAACCACTCTCCTCTTGTGCTTCTGCCTTGTCCTGTTCATGTTGTTCATTGTGTCGTTGAAGTAAGAAATTGGCCAAATCCATCTTGTGCTGTCGCGCTGATCCACCAGGACCTAATACTGCTTCGTTGACGTCACCATCTTGCAGATGAACATGATGGAGATGAAATAGATATATTGTGGATATCAGTAGAAGACAGGCGATTATGGATAGGAGTATTGTCAAGACGCGAACGATGAGCGGTGGTTGCTGCAGGCGCTTACTCCTTTTTCGTCGCGATGTGCGAGATGGTGGAGCGATATCGTAGATTGGCGAGGACGACATGTCAGACAACATCATTGCACCACCACCGACCAATACTTCATAGCTAGCATAGGACGCTATAGGACGATGGCCGGCATAGCGTGCATTGTTCGTGGATGCGTTACCATTTACCATCATCTGGTGTATAGCCCGGCGCAACTTGGCGGTACCTACTGTAGATAAGACTGCTTACATACGTAGGAATTAGAACACCACAAGACACCGGCACTAAGATGAAAAAAGAGCCCCCAAAAAGAGTTTTGCCACACCGAAAAGTTTCACAACCTCGCACAAGCCGCACGCCATGGCACCATTTCCGCCATAAAAGTGCCATAACTTAGAAAATCGTATCTCCTCTTCTACACATGGAAAGTGTCCGGCACGGGACCCTATGAGGAGCTGTACTCATGAGGAACTCTATTGGTCCCGTCGCGGACTAAGTCTATGTTAGGCGGCCATGAATAAGCTGTTTACATTATACTATGAAAAACTACCTCTGCCGCCTTCCGATTCCATTCGATTAGACGGAGATAATGGACTACTATGCACCAATCCTCCACACCGATTCAATGTATATACATATAATAATGGAATGGTTCATCGGCGGCGACTCTCTACGGCTATAGTACTCCACCGGGCACCATGTGTCGGCAGCCACACGATCGATCATACAACAAATTTGACCCTTTTTGTTGTTATATTACAAATGAAATGATTGGAACGCAACTGAAAGCCCGTCAATCGATTTGAGTTGTGTATAATGATCGCTTGCTGCGGCAGAGATTCATTGGAGAGCTATATCCTCGCCTGCTCAACTCATCGGCGAACCCTAAACTTGACCCTAACCCAGCACGAAGCATGACCCTAACCTGAATAATTGCGTTGAATTGAGTATTTAAGTCAATCCAAACATGTCCCGGCACTCTGATAATAACCGCTAATGTGTTTTTACGGTCGGGAACAATGTTATGCGTCATTGACTTGGCGAGGACTGAGTTAGAGTGAAATTTGTGTGTTGAGCAGAGAGTGGGTAAGCGGCAGTATATTGCTTCTGAAGAGAGTACATCAAAGCTATCAACAACAAACTAAGTCTTCCGTGGATCAATATAGTATAGGGCGTCGGAAATGGTTGCTTATAAGCATTATATCTTCCACTAGAAAGCACAACATGTATTCTCTCCTGTGGGTTGAGATTTCGGAAGCTCACAGTGACAGGGAATCAGGGGATATTTGCGCCTCATTAATGACTAGCATTAGACAAAAACGTAAACATGGCTCCATATGACACTATAGTTGGTATTGGAATAGTATTTGTCTGCACCAAGGCCTTCATAAACACAATTTGCATGGTTTTATTGGGAATTGTGGCTCCTTGCTATGTGTACTAATCGCCTTCTATTAAGCTCATTATCTCAAAACTTTGGTAAATTAAGATGGAATATTGTCACATATGCATTGTAGAGGCATCCGAGTTGTTATTATGTTGATGTACTATTCCTTTCATGCGTTTAGTAGGGTGATAGGGCGGAAATCTCATGGTGAACATGTTCGGGATGATCGTTGGCGCCACTTTAATACCACTTGTATATTGGTTCCTACGTACAATTTTTTCTACAGTGGGGTTTCATGTATGTTGATTGTAATGGAGGAGAGAAGACCCAAGGAGAAAGAGATGAAAAATGAGGAAGGTGAACAGATGCCGCTGTCAGGCCAGGGAGCGCTTCTCATTTTCCGTCCCAATACATATCCTGCCGCCTGAGCCGGCAGCGCTTGCTGCTTTGCTATCAAAGTATGCCCAATCTATTGCACTGAACATCATTATCGTACAATTACGAAGCCTTCATCATGTTGTATATCACTCTTCTCTTGTCACTGATCGGCACGCCAGTGCTCGTGTCTGCATTCGAACCGGAACCAGCCTGCACTTGTCAACCCACCGACGGATTTCTTGTCACACGTCTCTGGACCATCGTCGATGCCAAAATGACTGACCAAGATGTTATCGATGAGTTCAATGAAGGCTTTGCACCCATCGTCACTCATATGAACGGCTTTCAACGATATACCGCTGCAAAGACTGGTAACTCGTCTACCCTCTTCTTTATGAATGCATTTGATACCGAGGAACTTGCACACGGGGCTGAAGAGGCTGCCAAATCGTTTGTAAATGAGTCGCCTCAATTGAGCAATCACACCTAACCAATTCACGGAAGATGTTTGCTTTTGACTATATTTGTGCTGGTAAGCTTCTTGATAAAATATAGATGAGAAGGAAAATGGCGACGCTCTTCTTGCAGCTGACCCATTAGTGGGAGATAAACCGAGAGATACCTCTGCAGCTCGAAGTCGTCATTTGGGATCTATTTTATGTGCATTGATGTGGCTGGCTGCTATTGTTTGCAACTGAGTGTTCTGTTGGCTGAGGTGGCAGAGTTAGAGGTTGAATACATAAATTATGACGAATTTGACGAAGACTTGTTGGAGAAGTTGGCTCAAGAATCACTTGAAAGTGAGCAAGCAGCGGCAGCAGAGCAAGCAAGTGAAGAAGGTAAGCAGCAAGATGAGGTCGTTGCCACTGCTGCAGTTGTTGATGAAGAGGCTGCAGCAGTTGTTGAAGAAGATGTTGTAGTTATCGAGGAAGAGGCCGCATCGGTTGAAGAGGAGGTTGTCGTTGCTGAAGAAGAAATTGAGCCGGTGAAATCAGACGAAACCACTGCTAGCACGGAGGAGAGCGAGACAATTGTATCTCCGGAGCCTGAGGAAATAGATGCTTCCAGATACGAGGGCATGGATCAGGAAGAAAAGGCATTCAATATCTTGAAAGACCTTGGTATTGGTATGATTGAGTTGCATGCAGACCTTGACTCGCCTGATTTTGATGCCAGAGGTTGTGTTGGGTCTAACTACTTAAATAACAGACATTAGACTGATAGCAAGTATAGTATCTATCATAATAAAAACTTTAATCGCGTTTGCTTCGTGGACGCGTAGACAAGAGTAGACGCGTTCTCGTCTGCAACTTAAATTAGGACTAAGACGCATTTCCTTCTTCACATGAGCACAAGCACAAGCCTCTTATGTTATCATTGAGAAAACAATAGAAACGGAAGAAATCTATATGACTTGTTCTAGAAGAATAAGAATGAGATGAAGCCCATCCTTGATCGGTTTCATTCCCAGATGGAACATACCATCTTTACCTCAAGTACTTTCAGAGTCGGGGATTTTTCCAGCAAGTGTAATCAATCTCGGTGTGTCATAACAGTATCTCACTCTGATCTAAAAAAAAAAACAAGAAGAGGAGAACTATAAAACTAGTACTAGTACCCAGAATAAACAAATACTCAATACAGGGATGAACTGTTATTGAGATGCTCGTGCCTTGTCTTGGTTACCGTCTGAAATGAACTGGGAATGTTCCTTTCATGTCCTGTCCTCTTACTCAGCAGCACAACCTGTTGCCCCAAGGAAACCAAAATCTGATCTAGAGTAAGATAGATTGTACTCTTGGATGCTTTGATAGCAGACAAGAATTTTCGTGTGCTATTTTTTTCTTGTCCTAATAAATCATTCAAAGAGAAAGCTTGGACTCCTACATCGCTCAAGAACTGCTTGTAACAACTCAATGCTTCTTGCGAACTACTTGCGAAGAACACTGATGGAGTGCTGTTGGCAGTCGCTTCATTCTTCTCTATCATGGCCAGATGCCCACGCCTTATCATGTCAAGCACTTCTGTTTTATTTTCCGAGCATTTGAATCGGTACTCGTCGTACTCACTGTATTCTGCATCGTCCCTATACCTCAAATGAACACCAATGTAGTTTGTAGGAAGACGGTCTCTAAGGATCCGTATGAACTCAGATAGATTGGAAGACGGTGGATATCTGAAGACATTCTGTTTAAAATTCTTTGTCTCAGAGTTTTCATTGCCGAGAATGAAGGCAGACGGAATGATTGCAACAGCATCTTTTGCAAAGATTGATTCAAAATGTTCAACCATGTCTGCATACGATCTACGGTGATCTAAGGTGCAGGTCCCACCGAGATCAATCGTCCTTTGTTCTGGCTTCATCTGCTCCATTTGATGAAAGTACCTTTCGCCAGTGCTGGTTTCTCTTTCACAAATTCACAGAGGTCAGTGAATGGCACATTGATAGCCTCTGAAAGTTTTGCCATGTTAATAATCTCAGAGAACTTTACGTGGTGAACTCTCATCTGGACTCTTTAGGCACTCCTTTGCATCCAATTTGACCATATCAAGATGATCTGGTCCACATCTAAGTCTTGTATTTCCACCTCGGGCATTTCCCATGTCGTTTGCTGTGTGGTGTGAGAGAATTGGAGGTACAATTAGTGTACGATTGGTGGAGGATGCAAGTTGTGCAGCCTTGTATAGTCCAATCAATTGGTTTGACCATCCGGCATAGCTAAAGTAGTACAAATACTGCTCTGATGATTCTGATTTTGATGGGGGCTTTAAGTGGATGCTAGTAGGATTGGAATTGGAGCGCCCATGTATTATTGTAATATTAGCAAGTAGTACTCCGATCACAACCAAGGGTAGGAATAGAAAACCAAAGTGCTTTTTGGTGAAGGTGAAGGCGGCAGTGCCAGTGCTGCATTTACCACTGCTGCCTAATCCGAGTGACTTTGTGTCTGTGTCTGTTCTCTTGGTTTGTCTATTCATGTTGAGAGACTTAGTATTATTGTGACAGTGATTCATTATCTTCTTTCTTAGATGACAGCAAGATTACAGTGGGAAGGGATTTACGTTGCTTGTTCCTCGGATGGTGCGATGGAGTAGTGTCGTTATCTTCGGGTTTGAGGTGTTACGTTTCCGGCTTCGCCTCCTAAGGTAGACTTGGATGTTATCTCGAACGTGGACAGGATGCTAATGCTCACCCTCACTTTTACGACGATCCACCGAGACTACGAAATGTAATAAAGGAAGTACGATGGCATAAAGCTGGCGCAGCGGACCAGTAGGTGTTAACAAGCCAAGTGTTATTTTCAATATTCAGCAAAGTGACCGCCATTGCGGATTTTGAGCAGATGGCCGATCTTATCGGCGATCTTTACTTAGCGACCAAGATTCCCTTTGATTCATCCCATGTGTGAAACGTCACTGATACAACAACTGTGCTGCTGCTTCACAATCTCGAAATGTCCTCCGCAGACATTCAACACTCCCCAATCAACTGTACATGATGTTGTTACGTTGATATCTCCCCAATTTTCTCCCCAGTTTTCTCCCCAGTTTCCTTCCTGATTCCATCATTAATCCCCGAGACATTCCCAACATACCGAGTCAGTATGAACCTGTTCACTAACCCTGCTAACCCTGTCATACAACCAGAGACAGCTCAATCTGTGACTCAAAAGAAGACTAAAAAGAAAGCGAAGCGGAACGCAGACAAAGTGGAAGGAGAGACAAAAAGCAAGCTGCATCAAGTACACCTACGCAGCGGAAAGGAAAAGATCCAAAGCAACGGTCGAGAGGGAAGCGCAAGAATACCAGAAATCACTAGAAGAAGTGGAAAGGAAAACAGCTGCGCATATATCTCTTAAGTATAACTGCACTGTTGACCCCAAACTCTCTGCTCTTGAGAACGATATTAACATCTTGGGGGATACTCCCTCCATGCTACACCTATCAAACGTTACTAACCTTGCATTTCATGACCTCACTCCTGAGAACCACAATGATGTGCTGTGTCCAATCTTATTTGCCGATGTCGGATGTCGCTGTTGTCGCCAAAACTCTGATACGACACGACGACAACATTTCATGTCGGCAACATGTTATGTCGGGATGTGTCGGTGATGTTTTGGTTTGTTTGCCAGCCGTCCCAAATTGGGCCTCATCAGGTCACCTACGACGTTGTAGCGATGCCAATACGACCGGAGAAAGCTTGAGCCTGCTTCTTTGCTATAATGGCCATCAATTTTGGGCAACTAGAAGCTGCTCATTGATATATTCACAGCGTTAGATACGATATAGTGCTAGAGTAGTGCTGGCGGCCGTCCGAAAGACGGCCTCATCAGGTCACCTACGACGTTGTAGCGATGCCAATACGATCCAAATGAGCATTAGCCAAGGTACAGATGCGTCTATACTATCATGGCCATTTATAATGGGCCACTAGAGGTTAGATACGATATGGTGCTTGAGTAGTGCTGGCGCTGGCGCCGTCCCAAATTGGGCCTCATCAGGTCACGTACGACGTTATAGCGACGCTGATGCGACCAAAGAGGTAATAGGGATGGTATAACCCTTCGTCAGTCGTCGGGACTATATTTTGATCCCCCATCAATCGTAGTGGCCTATCATTCACACGACATCCCCCGTCTTCAAGTTGCATCTTGGAATGCACAATCTGCCCACCATCTTCGCCAGTGTTCATCTCCCCATATTCATGGAAGATAAGTATGACTTGAGTCCCACATGTAGTCATTGCGGTTCCAGCAAAAGTACCAATCCTCAATTCGTCTAAACGAGAGTTCCCAATACCAGTGACATTGATCTTACGAGAAGGAAGGACATATTGAAGCAACCTCAAGTAGTTTGGATTTGCAAGTCCAACGTTAGCTCCCCCGTCAATAAGACCCAGAATGAACGCAAGATCATCAGCAGATAATGACCAAACACTTGGGCGAGGACGCATGACCGCCATATAAACAGACCATGGAGAAGTACCATCATCAGTAGACGTTGGAATATAAACTGGTCTGTCCCTGCAGTGCTGTGTGTGCTGTAAGTATGAGTGTGCTGCAGTGTGGCCCTCGGGGCTTTGCTCTGGTGGGCATGCATGTGCCAGTCAAATTTCTTTTAATAACTATATCTGTCTATAAAGTTGCTCTGCAAAGATAGATATGTGTATAATGAACAGTTTATGTTGAATGTTACTTTATTTTTTGCACCTGGTTCATAAATTAAAATGGTCAGGCTGCTTGGCTGTGTTGCAGCTTGCTTCTAGATTTACTTTCCAGACATGTGTCTCAGATGGTTATCCTGATAGGTTGCGCATGCTGCCGGAAGCGCGCGCGAAAGGAGAAAAGATCTTTGCCCGCGCGCGCCAAAATGCAAAATCTTTTTCATCGCCACCCACAGAGTTTTCTCACTCATCATGGCGCTGCGATGAGTAGAGTCCGGCCAGCCATGTCTTCCCAAATCCAAGAGTTAGACAACCAGCATTACGTCCGCTTTGATCGCCATGCAATAGCGGTGGCAGCGATAGGCGACGACTGCAATAAATCCTTCTATCTCCCGCGGAAAACATCACTCAATCTGATCTACGCACAAAAGATCTTTTTCACCATCTCCTGCGGATCATATTATGCTCCCACCGACAGCGAGACAACAGCAGCATGTCTGTTTTGATCCCCATGCGATAG
This sequence comes from Skeletonema costatum, assembly GCA_018806925.1. Classification (NCBI taxonomy): domain Eukaryota; phylum Bacillariophyta; class Thalassiosirophyceae; order Thalassiosirales; family Thalassiosiraceae; genus Skeletonema; species Skeletonema costatum. Next base: position 1,675 of record JAHBBA010000028.1, on the reverse strand, counting down.
CAGTGCCAACGGTAGTCGATCACCGCAATAACCTTGCCAATATGCACTAAGAGATGCAAATATCCATTCGATGAGATGTGTGCACAACATGGCACTACCACAGCCACCGAAACAAAACGAGCAATAAACGCAGCTCCGTCCGGCGACTAAATATATACCTACTGCACTGAAACATCGGATAGCTGTCTGCGATACATATCTGAAAAGCTGCGGATAGTTGGTTAGTGGATTGCAACGAGAGTCACGCACCGTGACAACACATGAAGAATTGGCGGTGGCAACAAAGTCGACACAAGTGCAGGTTGTATTTATTTTCGTACCGAACTTTTTTTTTCCTCCCAGGTGCAAAAATTAAAAGTAATGGGATGATGTGTGGGAGGGAAAGGCAGCAAAAGGCATCTTACAGGTAAGTGAAGGTGAGCGCATAACAAATCGCAAGATGCATCAATGGTTCACAAGGAGATCACTGACAGTCGGAACAAAACGCAAGCGGACACAAAAGGGTAAGCCGCATGTCCGTTTGTATTTCTGGTTTGACACACACGCATCAATCTTGCATTCATTTCTCTCGCGTATTGGGAACAGGTGGCACACAACGACAATCAACATGGACTGTACCACACGGAAAAGCCATACAACATGGTAATTAAAGCAGGGGAAGGCGCTCGGCAGCAGGGGAGGAGAGTGGGCGATCATCCTCAGGACAGCGCCATTCATTGGACTGGTCCAAACATTTCCATCAACAGGATACTCTACTGTACTGAAAAGACGAACGGCCAACTATGCGAGGCGGTAATCAAGCGGGAGAGGTGGGTAGAGCACCTTCAGAGGAGAGCTGAGCACACGGCAGAGACATGCAATAAAGTCGACACGAGTGCAGGTTGTATTTATTTTCGTACCGAACTTTTTTTTTCCTCCAAGGTGCAAAAATTAAAAGTAATGGGATGATGTGGGGAGGGAAAGGCAGCAAAAGGCATCTTACAGGTAAGTGAAGGTGAGCGCATAACAAATCGCAAGATGCATCAATGGTTCACAAGGAGATCACTGACAGTCGGAACAAAACGCAAGCGGACACAAAAGGGTAAGCCGCATGTCCGTTTGTATTTCTGGTTTGACACACACGCATCAATCTTGCATTCATTTCTCTCGCGTATTGGGAACAGGTGGCACACAACGACAATCACACATGGACTGTACCACACGGAAAAAGCCATACAACATGGTAATTTAAAGCAGGGGAAGGCGCTCGGCAGCAGGGGAGGAGAGTGGGCGATCATCCTCAGGACAGCGCCATTCATTGGACTGGTCCAAACATTTCCATCAACAGGATACTCTACTGTACTGAAAAGACGAACGGCCAACTATGCGAGGCGGTAATCAAGCGGGAGAGGTGGGTAGAAGCACCTTCAGAGGAGAGCTGAGCACACGGCAGAGACATGCAATAAAGTCGACACGAGTGCAGGTTGTATTTATTTTCGTACCGAAACTTTTTTTTTCCTCCAAGGTGCAAAAATTAAAAGTAATGGGATGATGTGGGGAGGGAAAGGCAGCAAAAGGCATCTTACAGGTAAGTGAAGGTGAGCGCATAACAAATCGCAAGATGCATCAATGGTTCACAAGGAGATCACTGACAGTCGGAAAACAAAACGCAAAGGACAAAACAGGGTAAGCCGCA